>DWAN01001195.1:0-18724 GCA_018230445.1 Heliconius hewitsoni
ATCGAACCCACAACCAGTCGGTTTTACAGTCACACTTTGTGCCACTGCGCCATAACTGGCCTACAATGTGAAGCTGTATATATTTTATAACAAAATTCCATTTTTGTGTGTTTACAATCTAAATTTAAAGCCAAGACAATTCTTTAATCTAATTAATAGAAATAATAAAACCAACTTCATCAAATTATAAACTTCACGATAATTTAGATAGTTAATAAAATTAACCGTAACATTTAGAAGTGGTATTTTTCACTGTCTTCGTCAATGCCTTGGTTTACCGCTCGATTCGGTTTAACGGTTGGTTGATTAGGTTGATCGTGGATTACGCAACGTAATTAGCGAAATGATCTTATAAGCCACTTCTAGTAAGAAAAGTCGTTATCTATACAAATAAATATATACTAAGTCAGAAATTGATTTGTATGAGTAGATTATTAATAAAATTGAGATAATAATTCAAATTAGTTTAGATAAATTATTATTTCTTTAAATTTTTCTAGCGCCTAATGAGTAACTTAGAATTATACTTTTTATTGTATTGTATTAGGATAACTCGATATGATACAAGTAAAAGTTCGTAATTTTAATTTTTATGGCAAAAAACCCTGTATGATTTTAGTTAATTTTACTGGTTTAATATGCATATATGTTAAAATTAGCATCTCTATTTGTTAAAATAGCTTAGTTGATTTAAATATTTTTAATTTCATATGAAACGCTACATAATAATACAACATTATAGCACAATATCCACTTCAAAGTTCGAAACATCGATATATCATCATAATTCGGCTCATAAACCCGTCATCGCATAAAAACAAACAGAAGTCGGATTGTTAATACAAATAAATTGTATGGACAAGAATGAATATCGATAAATTGAAAAGGTAAAACATATCGATTATAAGCAGCTGGCGGGCATTATGCAAAACGGGACAATCCAATGGCGGTAGCGGATACGTAATTGAAAACTACGGCGGAACCCTCGTGCTGATACCCCTTTTTATTTTAGTCAGGTTATAGATGATATATGTTTTAGTCTACAATTTATCTTATGGAAAAATAGCTATAGAATGGGGAGAATACATAGCTTTTGGATTGAACTATTAAATAAAAATAAACGGTGTATGGAAATAATAGCCACATTGGGAGTGTACAATAATTAGTATTAAAGGTTATCCGTCGTGGCGTGTCACAAGTATGCATAAATTGTAAATGCTACAGTTGTGTGTTCGTTTCCTACGCTGGAAGCGGAAGCGGGAATATTTAATATTTTAATGAAAAAACGCGGTGTTGAGTTCCGCTACTCAACACAAAGAGCCTCGGAAATTCGGCGGAGGGTGGGAACCGGAAGTGTCATAATGGAAACGGAAATCTTAATACTAGGTTATCTGCGTACTCTGCTATGTGCGTGATATAGCGTGAAGCTGAAGAATGAAAAAAAATCTCCATTATATCACACAACATACCTGAGTTCATGAGCATATTACCAAAACAATACATGACATGACAGTTCTAAACTTTGTTAAAACTTTCCAATTTACACAAATCCGTAACTTCTCGACAAAGGCCTTATTAAAATCTTCAAAAGAACTTTAATCTGAGCTGGGAGGCCGATCATCAATCTTAACGAAATTTCTAACTTATAACTAATGTCCTTAAACGTCATGGGCAATTTAATAGAATACTTGATGGCACAATTAATATTAGCTGGCGGCAACTGCAATATTGGACGAAAACGTGTAACGAGATAACTAGATAGATATTTGTGATTCTTGAAAAACACAATATACAACCTATTTTAAAAGAATTTCGATATAGAGTAGCAAAATTGTTATTATTTTTAGCTTTATGCTTCTTCTTCATAAAGCGATAGAGAGAATTTGTAAAGCTAAATACTCCGTTTTTTCGATTTCAGCCTAGTAGTAAGACGTTGCGTGTTAAAGTCGAGGTAAAGCAGGAAAAGAGGTAAAGAAGAACCAAAGCGACGAGAAGAATAAAAAGAATATAGGAGATTTTTTCCCTGATGGTGATCGAACCCACAACCATCCTATATAAAGTCTGGGACTGTTCTACTGCGCTACTGCTTTCCTTAGGTGTGAAAACTTATATTTTATATGATTTCGGATATACATACAATAACTAACAATTGAAATGATCAATACACAGAGAGAATACAATATAAACAAATCAGTTATTATTATATTTCGGATAAGATATTAAGGTAGGAACAGAAGTGTATAACACTAGGTTCCCAAGTTCTCTCTTGCTACCCTGCTATTTACGTAATAATGAAGAAAAAAAAATTTTTTTTTTCGTCTCCTAACAACAGAAACGTAGCCGCCTTTAAACGTTTCCCAAACGAAGAGTGTCGAGGCTAATTAATGCAAATAAGCACATTCGTATAGATGACACAATTGTTTTGTTTACCCCATCTGTAGTTAATTTTATTTAATCAATTGATTGTCGCACTCAACCCGTCCCCGAGTGGTTGAGCGTAAATCTCAATAAGGGGGTAGACGCAAAGATGGGGGCTGTTGTAGCGTTTGGTAACATAACAATATAATGTACGACTGAAATTATATTATGCTTAACGATAGCTGTGTATAAGTGTGAATCTGTGGAAACCAAAATTAAGATTTTTCTAAATATTTTTTTTCATAAATATTATATTATATATGTGTAAACAATAATTTATAAGCATTTATTATCTAAGACATACATATTAAAAATTATTGTTTATTTGGTTGTTTTTTTGTTCACTCCGTTTAACGATAACTCTCTATAACGACAAAAAATGCTGAGTCCCTTGAGTTTCGTTATAAAGAATTTACACTGTATATAGTAAATACAGCTTATTTTAAATATTTAAAAATCCGCAGCCGTAAAATTAACAGTTGTGAACCTACCATTATCTTTTATTAGCTCGCCTCGCCAACAAAACTTCGATTCGAGTTTTCGTGATAGCGGTTATCTCTCATCTCGCTTGTCTTTGCATTTGCTTAAACAAATAGAGGCCTCGTCGGGTAGGCAGGTCCTAATTAAAAACTATATTCAACCGTCGTATATTACACAGATGGTGGCCTGAGGCCCTTACTCACTGACCACCTCCCAGTCGTTTACTCTTTATAGCCACCATATACCTTAGAAACGGTTAATAATGAGTAAGTTTTGTTTTTTTTTACTAGATTGCTATATTTCGCAATTAAAAGACTAAAAATATCAGTGGATCGAAAAAAAATAATAATAAAACTTTCATCACCTAATAAAACAAATCATCAATAACGCAGCCTCACGAGATATTTCATTCATAATACGGAGCCAATTAAATAACAAATAACAAATAAAACGAAACAACCTAAAAATAATTACAAGTAATACAGAATTGAATGTTCGTTTGGATAATTAGAAACAATTGGATATAAAGAAATTATGAGATGGTAGATGCTCCATCTTGTTTATACCGCCCTGCCCACTTCTTACTAAAAATGTGATCTTATCTCTCATATTTTAATAGGTTTCCATGGCGGCACCTCACCGGTAATTGCGTACTAGTTTCTCGCGACTTCGTCAGCGTTGAATGAATGACTTGTGTTTAGATTCCATTGTTAATAACATATTTACTTTATTGTTTATAGGCTACAGCGGTAGTCGAAGGTTCGATAGATAAATTTAACTTCTATTTAGATATGAGCATTAAGTAGGTGTTAGATTTGTTAAAATGTTTGTTATTTTTTTATTATACAAAATATAATGTCTCAATTGAAATGTTAAACAGCACTATAGTCAACGAGCAGAGTCAATCAGAGTATTTATATAGTTTATTTATTTATTTTTACATACATAATTAATAAATTTCTACTTATTTTTACTTTTTACAATAAAACTGTTATACATGTATATTTATTGTACTATAACCAGTACTTTCTAGTCTTGCCTTGCATTAGAAAGTTTCGCGTAGTGTTTCATAATGGCTCTTGTTAATTTTACTATTAGATAGGCATTCAATATAGAGGAGATAAAGCTTATATAAACACACAAGGCAATTACAAGGAGACGCTTTAAATGCGAATAGTGATTAACGTTGGGATACACGACACACCCATACAGTGTGATTGGAAATTATTTAGGGAACGAGTTTGTTTTATTTACCTTTGTACCGTTTTTATAGATACCGAATTGTAGTTGTGAACAGGGTTCAAATTTAGCTGAGATTAAATAAATATGGATAAATAGAATATTATTATTTATTTTAGTTAATCTCATCTTATACACTTTGATGGTCCCTAGGTAAAGTATGGAAAGTGAAAAATCTCAATGTTTTATTGTTCTTTTGAACTTCGAAGAAATGTAGTTTTTAAAATTTCAGAAATATAGTTATTTATGCGTTTTTTAAAGGTGTATGTAATTGAAAACTACTTTGCCAGGAGCTCAAGACAACGAAAAAAGAAATTTCTGGACCGTCGACTTGTCTTTAGTAAAAAAATAATAATATGACAGTTCTGTACTATCTAAGAATTTCAAATAGTAACAGATTCAGAGAGAAGGTAGCGGATACTGACAAAATTAAAAAAAAGTAGAAATTCAATCTAATCTTATTGATTGCCTGATTCAAATTTTAGATAGGGTATAATAAGAAGTAAAGGTAAAATCGATTCAGCAGTGTCCACAGTTTGTTCCACTAAACGTTTCTAAATAAGAAGAACAAAAATTGAACGCACCGTACCTATATATATTTAATATCCTGACCAATAATCGTGATTGGAACACCTCAGACTATTGTTATTGATGAATTGACGAGACAGTTGAATTGATATTTGACAAGAACTGACAGGGGCATGTCGAACGTTGCTCAGACTTGAGTGTACATTTTACTGAATAACTGCCTCCATTTATAAATATTGGTTTGTACGACTGACCTTTTGGTTTGGTGGTTGCGCTAGATGCTAGTCCAGGGTTTTATCACACCCGGCACAAACACACTTATTTGTTGCCAGCTAAGCTGTCATAATATCTGTGTCCGAATATGCAATTTGTTAATTTATTTAACAATTCATGTATTTAGCATTATTTGTGTACTTTTTACTTAATATTTATACTATTTAGAATCTAATTTAATTTCGTTTAATTTTTTTTTAATATTTGCGAACACAGTAGCCGGCGTTGAGTTTCGCCACTCAACATGCAAGGGCTCAAGAACTCGGCGGAAGGTGGGGAACGGTGTTTTAACACTAGGTTCCCTCTGCCTACCCTGCTGTGCACGGGATACAGCGTGAAGCTGATTTTTTTTTTATTTTAATTACTAAATTTACAATTATTAAATTTACTTTACTATACTAATAGCAAAGTAAAAATATACATAATTGAAGTGATTTTTAATTATTAAGAATCTAACTATAGCTATTTATTCAAAAAATATCTGAAAAATAAAGCTCAACGGGACAAAGTTTCGCACAAGACAATGTTTTTGATTAATTAAAAGTTTCACAAAAAGATTTAAGCAAGGGTTGAACTTCTTTGTATTTTATCCTTTAAAGTTTTTCACTGAAACAACGGTAAATTTTGTTGCAAAATATAAAAGTTCTACGATAACGTGCACGCCCGCGGCGGCGGGACCATCAAAACATCTATTTACTACACAGAAGAATTCTATCCCTTTATAATCCCATAAATTATTACGAAGAATATTCTTAACTAAGAATCATAACAAGTTGTCTTTATTATTTCTTATTTCGTAATATTGCCAATGGAAGATTTATATTAACGCCCAGTAGGCCTGAGCCCACTGGCCTGAGGCATGAAGAAAACGGTTTTTACATAATTAATTAGTCATTTAATTTTGACCACGCTGTCTCTATTTAAATTTCCATCTTAAAGATCAATTCTTTTATAAATCTTAACACAACTATATTGTATTTTTACTTTTTATATTAATAATGTTATTTTAATAAGTACAACTATTATTTCTTTTTGATTAATATTATATAAAATATTACTTTCGATCCTTTATAACTTTAGTACCTGTCTGTTGGTATCCGTTTATTTTAATTTTATTATTGAATACGCAATAACAAAGTTATATCTATAATTATATTGTAAAGGTATATTAACGTATTAGTTTATTGGTTGAACCCTAATCTCAGGTACTACTGATTACAATCGAAAAATTATTTGTGTTGAATAGTCCAATTCTTGAACGTGACTCGAACATCCCTCTAATAGAGGAGAGGATATAACTATAGATATAACTTTGTTATTGCGTATTCAATAATAAAATTAAAATAAACGGATACCAACACACAGATACTAAAGTTATAAAGGATCTAAAATAATATTTTATTTTATATTAATCAAAAAGAAATAATAGTTGTACTTATTAAAATAATATTAAAATAACATTATTAATATTATTATATATCACGTCAAGAGTTCTGATATAGCCCATTGCATCTGCGGTCAGAGATAATTTAGGCGTTTAGAATACCTTATTTTTTTTGGTATTTTCAATAGAAAAAGGGGGCGAAGTTGTAGGCAAAAGCTTGATTATCCTATTTCTTGTTATATACATGAGTGGTGAAAACCGATTATATTATTATAATATAAATAATTTGAACTAGAATACACAATTAATATATTATGAAAGTAGCAAATATATTTACAATTCGAAACACAGCAATCTCGTAACCAAACTCTCAAGGGATTAGCCGCCGCCGGAACAATGGGTTAACATGACAAAACAATGGATCGCCTTGTTGAATTATTAAAACAGTATATAACTTATATTGTTGGTGATATAGTTACATTATTAATTAATATTATAAAATAATATATTATATTTATATAATACAGTATATAAAAATATACATAAGCAAAGTACTCGTAAATTTTATATAATCATATTTGTTTCAACAGTTGAAATCAATTTCTACATTGCAAACTATATAAATATACATGATAAATTTTTTACTTCAAAACAGTAGAAATAACATTTTTTTAAGCGCCTTATTAGTATATTTTTCAACTTAATTTCGGTCAGTAATTACATTAAATATAATAATAAGCAATAGCGAAAACAAATACGTCCCATGGCTCAATTATCTTTTTTTCACGCTTTATCCCTAGCGTGTAGCCAGAGAGGACAGAGCGCCAAACGCTGCGGTCGCAGCATAACTCTTTCGCCTTGTCCACTGTCAATCACCTCTTCGTATATACCCTCCTATACATGCTCAATAATACATAATATTGAATTAAGCAAAGTATTATTTATTTAACTTGCTGATTACTTTATTTTATTTTATTATTTATTTAACTATGATATAATTATAGATTGTAACATTTAAATTAATTGGATTTTTTTAAATGAATTTGTTAAGTGAATTTTAGTTCATAATTAATAGGTGATTATCGTCTATGTTTAACTAAAATGAATAACTTAATAATACACATTTGTAATTGTTTTTTTATCTTAATAATTTATAATTTGTATGTAACAAGTGAAATTTATTATTATTTATGTTGTGTTTATTTTTAGATAATAGTTTTTTTGTAATTGAAAAATAATTTTATATTGAGGCCATGATTGAGAAATGAGAACAAATTAATTTAGTTTTTTCCCTTCTAATGGCATGTAATAAAAGCATCTAACGTTGGTAGGGTATAATTAAATAAATGACTATAAAATAATTTAGTTTAAGCTTGCAGTTCCAGGTACTTCACCGGGTCACTATTCCTAAACGATAACGAATCTTATCATAGATTACAATCAACACAGCTATCTCACCCGGTATATTTGCCTACAACATAGCAATATTCACGTTATACACTTACATTCTATAAGTACTTGTACCTACTTATGCTTAATGCACAAACGTTGTATATACATATATTCACCTAGCCCCAGAACAGACAGCTTCAATAGAGATCGCGCAGCGGTGTTTCATTTTGAATCACGACATTTTAGTTAAATTTAGACTAACGTTATAGAATCACATATCACAAGGAAATTAGATTATTTAAATTTATATATAACTTAATACTTGTCAATTTAGAATTATTTCGTAGCCGTAAGCAACAGTATATTAAAAAGGCAAATAGAAAAAATATATCATTTAAGTAATAAATAACAATGTGGTTGAGGCCAGTCGTAGCGCAGGGGCACAGAGTGAGACTATAAAATCGACTGGTTGTGGGTTCGATCCCCACTCGCGGAAATTAAATGTTTATTTATATTTATATTTTCATTTTTTTTAACAATGTTAACGTTTGTACTGGAGCTATATACTTGTATTTATGTAAATCTAACAAACACACCACCTCCATCATTATACTCTTAGGTTTTAAAGTAACGAAGCCGCCACACCGCGAATTCGGTATAGCCGCGGGCGAACTCGCGATGCTCTCACCGACCGAGCTGCAAGCGGCCTTTGCCAATTAGCTTCAAAATAATGAACATATTTATTATTTCCACCCGGCATGTTCATCCCTTTGCCAGAGGTCATGACCAAGTACCTACGTAATTATAAAGAGATGGTTGAACTTCGCTCAGCGGCGCACCTACCGTTTGTGTTGTGAACCCCATAATATTATAGTTCATTAGAGTGTAGTATTGTTCCGGTCCGCATTGTTGATGTAATAACCTCGGGACGCTACCAGCTATTGTGGCTAGTTGGAGTGCTTTATTAAAATGTTTCAGTGCTTTTATGAGCTTCATATTAGAAACTGTATCTAAATATTTAATAATAATTTTTAATAATTTGTTAATGTTCAAATAGCTTCACTTATTGTACTTACTACCTTTAACGTTGTGGTTGAAATAAAGCTCTTTATTATTAAAACAAAAATGTTTTTTTGTCCAAATGATTTCAGTTTTATTAGTCCATTTAAAACTAAAAATTAATATAAAATTTGAGAGTAAGGTAAAACGTTTCCAACGATCTAGTTCGAGACGAACTGTGACATTAATGTCGTTATACGACAAAATATAACTCATGAAAGATAGAGTAGCAAAATTAACAAAAAAAAAAACCTTGATGTCAATGTGACACAAATAAAACACAACAATATCAAAACTAATAAAATGAAAACTGGGTCAACTTTTAATGCGACATAAACGTGTAAAACGGGCAACAGTAAACACGGTGGCGTGCTTATTTAGACTGCAAATAATGTAACCGGCGAAGATTTAACTGAGCTCAAATAAATAATCAATTTGGCCGGTCCCGCGCCGCTGATCGATGGCCGCAATACCGAGTGGATGATATATTCAACCCGCCGCTATAATAAATATTCCCAGACAAATGCTACCGTCTCCGGAGAGTTGTGGTGACACTAAATTTAAAAGCTTCAATTGTACAGAAATAACCGAAACACGGTTAAGATCTTTCGAAAACAAATAGCGTATCGGCCGCTCGACGACACCGCTGATTGACTGCGCAAGTGACTCTATCTAATATAAACAAATTAATAGGGGCTCTCGTCTCACCCGTAGTGGCGGCGTGATTTAACTTTCAGGAGATGAGGGATGGAAGGGCTTACGGAAAAATATTTCACTAGTCACACGTTTCCTGCCCGCGCGTTCTACAGGAAGTATTAATGTAATTGAGTGATTATTTTTATGATTCCTTTTAATTTTATTATGATATAGATTTATTATTGTGTATAGGTTTTGGAGCTATTAGCCATTATCTGCATGTATTACAGAGTTAAATGTGTTGATCGTGTCTCTATCTCGAGGGTCTTATCAAAACGAGGACAATTTTAAGAATGAGTAGGGCTATAAATAAGGGAGTCTTTACATTAATTATTAGCTTAATTATGTTAAAATCCCTTTGATTTACATTGCCGCCGCAAACGAATCGGAGTGGCTTAGCGGAGTGCCTACGCTGGGTAATTATTTTTGTCTTGACGCTACTGTAACAACGGATATAGACCGAGATGAAAGTGAACTCAGACGTGACGACGCTTGTATCATTTGCGAGGATTAACTCGGTGGAGTCTTAAAAACACGTGTGAAAATTTTTACTCTATTGGTGTAACCGCTAAAAGAATTAAATCTTTTGTACATAATAGTATTTTATTCCTATATCTTCTAGACTTCAATTATTAGCACATTAGCAATGGTCTTCCACAATTTACGTTACGATATCCAGATTCTGTTCACATGATATGAATGTTTTACGATTTACAGACATTTAAATATATCGGAAACAGAACGCGAGCTGTTGTTGCCCGCGGGTGTCTCGTGTACGCCGCGAGTGACACATATGATACGCAATACCGCATTGCAAAATATAAAAACCACCCTCCACACTAAAATCCAGTTTGAAACTTTAAAAGGGTACATTGATTACCGCCTGAAACCATGACTGCCGTTCTCGATCAAATTAACACATCCGTATATCGTGTATATTGTATATACTCAATCGTACTACGGATACTAACAAAATATTGTAGATGGAAGCCCTACTATAGATATGCACGTTCTAGTTCTATGCGACGATGAAATACTGTTGTTGTCTTTTAAAGTTGCCAATTAAAGTCAGATTGATTGTTTTTTAAAATGTGTACTAATTAAAAAGTTAATTAAATTAATAAGAATCAATTATACTGCGGTAAATTAAGTGCAAAACGGATAAGGTGATGTTATGTTTGTTATATATTTTATACGGAAATTCTGAGTCAGTAAATTCCGTTTGATTATGAGCTCGCATACTAGAATTTTATTAAAACCTATTGCTGCATTAAAAAGGTCAGGACTACCTTGTATTGTTTTATTGCAAAGGTATATATTAGATAATGCCATATTTTTTTATCAGTTTCACGCTGTATCCCGCACACAGCAGGGTAGGCAGTGTTCTCCACTTTCCGCCAAATTCTGGGGGCCGTGTGTGTTTTGCTTCGACACAAGAGCGACGAAATGAAAATATAAATTTCAATAATTTTTTTTTTTTTAGTGAGGATCGAACCCACTATCGTGCCCTTGCGCCACGACAGCCAATAATCCTATTGCATTCTAATTATAACAAAATTATCAAAAATTATCGTTTATGTTTATTTTAAACAAAAAAAAATTGCCTATAAAGTAGCTATTAAAATTGCATAAATATGTATAACTTCTAAAGAAAAATGTGGATTTATTGGAATATTTAATGTAATAGAAATATTATTGCTATTAATGATTCTAATTTGTTAATTTTTGGTTTGGTTAAGTCTATTGTGATTTTGATACGTGACTTATCTAAGTGAGGATATTATGTAGTTACATATTATTAGTTTGCACGATGACAATGTAAAGTAATATATGAATAGAAGATTTAAAATAATAATATAAATTAAACAGACTTAATGCTATTTAGTGTAGTAAACTTATGAAAACGATTGGTTTAATTTATATCTATCTAATTCGTCGCCAAATACCCAGAACCAAGTGAACATAAATTTTCCCAAAACAAAAGAAACAAACCACCAAGTGCTAACAATTCATCAGTTTTGAAAGCCAAACAGACTCAGAGGCCATCGATAATATAAATCCTGGTCGCTGGTACCATTCCGGGCTTTAGTTTAGAAACAATAGCACTGCAATTAGTTTATCGTCTAGCTGGCTCGTAAATCTGTTGGCCGGGCGGTATGGGCCGTATGAGCCTCGGTTAATTAATGCGCGGTGTGGGATCTGCTTTGCGTAAATTGTGCACCCATCTCCCCGGTGTATGGTACGATTCCACCAAATTAAAACTCGACGCCTAAACACGGAATATTCTGGCTTGTTAATTGGATTGGCTTTGGGGTTCCGCGACTGAAGGGCGCTGGCCGGACCCTATAATTGAGTCTACGTTGACCGTCCGTCTAATAGTATCTTTGCATAACTAATTTTAAAGGTGTATACAATATAATTTCTCTTAATGCTTGTACATATTGTTGAAAATAATTTAAGTATGCAATGTTTCTGTAGCTATAAAGGATCTTGAATTATTTTTTACTTAACTTAACTTCAAGTTTCATCTTTTATCCCTAGCGGAGTAGTCAGAGAGAACGGAGCGTCAAACGCTACGATCTCTACATACCTCTGTCGCCTCGTTCACTTTCATTAACCTCTTCATGCATGTTTTCAAAGGTCAACCGAGGTGGAGACCTCGGAAAAGTGAAAAACACTTTTCCATCATAAATCTTTATTGCCATTCTTTCATCACTCATTCGTTCGACGTGCCCAAGCCAGCTAAGCACGTTCTTCTTCATTCTCACTGTGACATCCTCGTTAGTATCTGCCATTCTGTGTATCTCTTCATTGCGATTTCGATCATCCAAGCTGACTCCGCATAGCCTACGAAGAGATCGCATCTCCACGGCATTCATCTTTCTTTCATTCTTTTTCTGTAATACCCACGTCGTATAAGAGCGTCGGTACCAACACTGCATTGCATACGGCCAAACGCGCAGCTGTGCTGACGTTTCGCCGTCTCATCAATGCAGCTAAGGCTCTCTATCAAAAATCAGAACCTTTATTGTTTGCATAAATTGTAAATCGTAAATCAAATGCAAAGAAAAAGTTCATGACAACTTAATTTAAGTTAAATAATATTTTTATTCAATTAAATATTCAAAGTAAACATAAAGAGGCGATAATTGACTTAAAAACACCAAGACATTTTACCTAAATATAAAGTATTGGTTACGTCATTTTTGCTGCGCCGTGACTGTCATTTATTATTATCCTATTACCATAATCGTTAGATATTAAAATCTAAGTTATTATCAACAAGTAAATATAGTCTGGTATATAAGAAAACATTCACTGCATACCATTTGTAACGTTGTGAAAATTTAATTATTTGTAGTATTCGATAAGAGTAAAGGTTTGAAAAGGTCGTTGATTCAAATGTCATTTAGCATCAACTTGCTAATGTAAACATTTATTTTAATGTTTTATTATTAAATTGTTGATAGAGCACAGCCTGTCTATTTGAAATAAGAAGTCTATATGAATCCTTATTAGACTTGGGGCAAAATCGGGATAGATGTCCCACTCTATAAAATAGCCCCCTAGTTTTAACAATCAAAATTTTATAAAAATAATTCCTATCAATTTAGTTAGTTCGAACCTTTGTGATGAGTTTTTTATTTGCTTTTATAGATAATAATTACATATTTTACCATATTTAGTTTTTTCTGGAATCCTTTTTTGGGGATAGATGACTATCTGCAGTGTGAATTACAAGCTGTTTATATATTTATTATTAGAAGCCACCCAGTGAAGGCATGAATTAAATTAAATAATTACATACATGCTTATAAGCGACAATCATTCATAAAGAAGTTAAAATGTTCTTCTTTTCGACAATAGAGGTGGACAACGCTCTTGGGGATTTTAGATAGGCATAGATGATTTTTTTAAATTTTCATCAAACTAAACAGTGTCTTAAAATATAATTTAAGCCATTAATGCGAATGAATGTTTCCATTTGATACTTTCAAGCGTTTTAAGCGTCTGTTGCTAATATAATTGCTTATAAAAAGTGGGAGGCGTATGTATTCTACATTGTTGTAAATATATATTTTTTACAAAGTGAGTCTAGCCCAATGGCACATCTATCCCGGTTTTATCCTTTATATATTCAACACATTTTCATTATTTTGAGGCCGCCGAAGCACATGACCACAGGAGCACATGCGTAACAACGAATAGAATAATATTGATAGTAAAAAAATAAATTATAAAAAAATAATAAATTTTCATGAGACTATCGTAAGTATATGCATTTTAATTTGTTTTTATAAGACATAAATAAAAGGTTAAGGGTCAGTAGTTCTGACCCAAATAACTAGGTTGGGGTTAGCGTGTATTAGTCAACAGTAGTTTGTCATGCGATCTCCAATCGTTTGAGTGACGGCTTGCCCGCCCTGATTATCCCTTTCTTGGTGAATTTAAAGCAGTTCGTGCTTATAACAAATAAATATAGGAAACTATCTCATATTTGGGTGACGTTGAGACACCACAGACGAGATCTTAGAGAAATTAATTATTCAAATAAATTCATACTTTATAAATTAATCAAACCGTCCATAAACTAGAAATAGCACATTTTAAAATGGAAAAGCAACAATTTCTAGATTTTAACGGCTAATTTGCACGAAACACAAATCTAAAGTCGGGTCGAACACTATTTATCCCCCATTCCGAAGTGACAAGCAAGCACCGAAGGCCGAGCTACACCCACATGGAAATCCTTCGGAAAGAACATAAATCGGACAGTACAGGCGTATTCCTTTTTTGTCCGGTAAAAAGATATTCGTTTAACTGTGATACAAATAAAACAAAGCAAAAAAAATGTATACCCAATATTGACAGTCATTGATCTGTATGTAAGCATCAATAAACCTATAATAGCCTGTTCTGAGGTTATCAAGATGCTCCTTACAATTCTGGTGTCAATCGAACATCAAAGATATTAACTAGGTGGCATATTTTGGTATTACACTATATATATAAACAAATAATATCTCAAAAAAATATTAGAAAACAATTTAATCTATAAAATAAAATTTAAGACAAGAGTGTAAGTCTTGTAAGCAAACAGAAAACAAGTATATATTTCGTTTTACCAACGCAACACATCCACAAAGTCTCGAGATCAAAAAGGAAGAGAGCCATCACAAAAAAGACCAACAAATTGTATTACGAACGGGACGTCTAAACAAATACAAGAGTCGGAGACTATTAAACGGTCATAATAAAAGAAACAATACGTTCCAATAAATAAGTTTCAATCGGGCTGTGCCAACACCTCAGCGGCGCCAGGTTCAAAATTACGTAGGCAACGAGACCTGTCTTTCAAATTTGATTGTAGCCTCACACACCCAGCTATAATAAAAGTTGGTATAAAAACAAAACTCAGCATATATGATTAGGTCGATACACGAGTAAGGTAGAGTCTAAACAAACAGCTATTACAATATCGCAAAGTCACGGTGTTGGAAATCACTTATTGAGTGACTTGCATGCGAGTGTCTTATGCTACGCCTAGTTCCAGACCCCCCGTTTAAACGACGCATAGGTTATTTTGATTATTTTATAGATATGTAGTCTTAGAAGTATATTAGTTGAGAAAAGAAAATTAATGTAATTAATCTATTATTATTTGTAGTTATTTTACATTTCTATACTGTAATTAATTCTTCACATTAATTTAAAATAGTTGCGGGACAAAACTCTGAATGTGGTGTGATTAGTCTGAATCTGTTAGCCTCGATCAGCACAAAGTAATGCAATAAAAGACAATAAAGATGCAATATGTCGTTAAGTATATGAGAGCAGTATGGAAAACATAGATTGGAGTTAATTTATTGATTATAATATTTACGTGTTATACTTATGTTTTATATATATAATTTTCATATATATGAGTATATAAGTACGTAAATGCACAGTCACAAAATATCAAAACGACATACTTTTTAACCAATTTCCGTAAAACTGAGGTTCTCAATTCGACTATATTTTATGTTACGGGTTTCTTTCCATTTATAATCTATAAAATCCATTCAGTAGTTTTAAAGCTTACTTTGTAGTTTGTACACAAATAAAAATAGTATTTTTTAAAAATAAAGGTTTTCATCCACTTAATATTACAAAAAATAGTACATACAGATAAAGAAATGGTTAGCTAATCGAGTGACAATTTACATATTTTAACTGTGCTAATTTACTCATTTTAACAATTAACTGCTAGGCGCCGTCTGTGATCACAGTTAAATTTTAATTGAACAAGAAAAGGTTATATTTATTAGATAAAACCCGCTAAACTTCATCCGTGTGGATCTTCTGACCCTAGTTATGCTATTTTTATTTTAAATGCGCATTGTCATCGAAATTTGAAATATGTAGGTATGCAAAGAGAATCTAGTAACAAGGCATTTGGTTCTTCGCTTTACACCCAAATACTCGAATTGCATTTTAGCGCCACGCATTGATGCTTTCCCCGAAGCGGGGAAATAAAAACCAAATTTTCTTTACCCGTTAACTAATTTTACTTTAAAATCTAATTATTTCCCTAAATGGTAATCGAATTTACGAACATTGCAATTACAGTCAAACGCTATTACGCTGTGCTCTCAATAGCCTCAATTTTCAATTATGAACGAAGTTGATCAAATTATCCAGTAGTTCTCAAGATTGCGTGTACAAACAAACAAAAATATAAAAATAATAAATTCATAAACTTTATAAATGTTTTACTGTCTACAACAGATAATAGTTTCGAAGATGCAAAAGCAGTTGTGGCCACACGTTAGTTTAAAAGTAATAAATGCCAAATCCTTAGTTTTAAACAATACCGTAAATGTCAAAAACAGCTCAAATGAGCCATAGATCTCGTATTGCACCAGCTTGGCGCCGTCGTGGGACCAAAAAAATTTACAACAATACACAGTTCGGGTCGTTTGACTTCGCAGGGGTAACAAAGGGACTTCTATTTGTTTTTATGTCGTTTTCTGATTGTAGGAGAACTAAATGATTAGTAATATACTACGAGTGCCCAGTTTTTGTGTCGTTTTGTTAGATTTTCATATATAAGTGGGGAACGAAAGTGTCTTAATGGAAACGGAGTAATTAAGACTAGAATTCCAGGTTCCGTCTGCCTACTCTACTATATGAGTGATACAGCGTATAGCTAGAAATAAATAAGCAATTATTTGAAATAATGACTATTACACTTGATTTTGATAATTAAGTATTCAGTATTAATCAACAAGTATAAGTACAGATTGTAGTTACTGTACGTGCAATAACATAGTAAAAATCGATTGAAAAACTTGTTCAATTAAGAAAATAAGAGTTTGATATTCTTTTAATCTTACTATTTTGATTATTGCTTTTAATGTTATTAAAATAAAAACCTTAATAATTAAAAATTAAAATAAATGAACGACATGAAATTGGACGATTTAGATAGAAATCGGTTGTAGCTATAGTAAAATAATACATTTGCCTCACTGTTTTGAATAAAAAGAGTAGAGCGTCAAACGTTAAAAAAAAATCACGTCACTATGGAACTATAAAGTATTTAACTCAAGTTTAGTGTACAAGTACAAATAAATCTCTAAGTAAAGTAGTGTCTTAATTAGACAAACGACGTCAACGATGGTATATAAATCAGTTAAGAAATTGCTTTCCGCAGGGACACACCCACTCGACTGAGCGTTAATAGCGCGTGCAACAGAAATATTAGATGCGTGTTTGGGGATATTTTTTGCTTCGAAACCGAATACTGGCGTCTAGACATGTGTAGGAATTGGGTTCAAATTAACGCGGGCGTGGGTAGAAATTAATTGGCTCAACTTGATATTGTAAAAAGGCGTTAAGTTTTTGGTTAGAAAATGGTCTATTTTGATTTAAGTAAGATAACCAAATAGAAATAAAACAATTACAAGCATTTTTAGCATAAGTAATTATATCAATTAAAGTAGAGAGCGATGAGATTCCTTCATCAGATGTTTTTCTATGGTCCGTGTTGTTAAGTTTTTAAAATAAGTCTTTTATTTTAAAAAATATAACAAGCTAAATTGGCAATTGGGTGGAAACTAGGGAACGACCCTAGACCCTAGGTTTCCTCTTCCTTGTTGTATGAGGAATACAGAGTGAAACTAAAAAAACGAATGAGCCTTTATATATTGATATTTTATAAATTACTGATTAGAAATAAAATAAGCATGCGATATACTGTTTTGTTATAATGGGCAGCCCTACTAAACGGTCAGTCGTAAATCACATATAATAACAATACCTTTACCATTCACTAAACAAACCTTTATCAACACAATTACACGGCCGTTAAGGAGTAATTAAATTGATTCGGCCCTTACATCCGAAAATAATAAATATTTTGCACGAATTGCTAACTATAAAAACGACGTTGGTCATTAAGTCGCAAAACGAAAAAAGATTTTTATCTGGAATCACGTTATCTTATTTGTAATACGAGAATCGTATTTTGTTCCTAAGCCCATGGGATCGGTTGTGGAAAAAAATGCTATTCTTATCTACAATGGATAAATTTCACATTTTTGTTGTTTTTCTGTAGATGGCCTAGTGATATGACGTCTAGATGGCGTCGGTTTATTGTTTAGAGTTTTCAATTGTTTTTGAACTCCACTATGCTAGATTTAAGATACATATGTAAATTCCTTTTTTATTAATATAATGGTAATTATTTTATATCTTAAGTTTGCGTTATCTGAACATTTATCATGTTTTATTCACTTCCAGTGTTTTTTTATGGTGTGTAGAGAAAAGGAGGCTAGGGCTAGTTAATAATCTTTGAGTTAAGTAATAATAACAGTATAAATAGCGAAAAGCCTCGACTAATATCTTAAGAGATCATCGCTTAGCTGTTGGATCAAGAAACGGATGTAGAAGGCAATTTTACTTGAAACGGCGCGTATTGTGAGGAGGTTCCTCTCTCTGGAGCCGTAGCCACCGATGGCTTGGACCCTGTCCCACTCTCGAAAGAGTGTCTTATTTTATATTTTTAAATGTCTTTTTTGTAACAATTTATATTTAATTATGTAAAATTTATTACTCTTACGTAATAAAAGTATATATTGTGTACAGTAATATATGACTTTTAGCGAAAAATCTCTATTACTGGTGATTACAAGTAAACAAATTATAAGAGAAAATATTATTTAATTAGAAAACGTATAAAAATTTGAACGTAGCGGGACTCGAACCCGC
>DWAN01001196.1:0-18723 GCA_018230445.1 Heliconius hewitsoni
GGATCGAACCCACAACCAGTCGATTTTACAGTCACATTTTGTGCCTCTGCGCCACGACTGGCCTTAATATATATTTAACATGAACTAAATTGGTTATTTTATACGTTGAGATCATAAATAGCTGTTTGGGGGTGCTTAAAATTAATGTTCGATAATGCGTCGGCCCACCCATTCATTTATGACAAGTTTTTTAGGTTTACGCCCATTTTATGAGCTTTGGAAAAAAACAAATAGGGTGATGTGAGTATCCTTTTAGTTTAAGTATTTTTATATACCTTTAGCATATTTTTGAATATAAAGTGTTATTTTCATATATTTTTTTATTTGTGAAATATATAGGCTGTTGTGGCGTAGTGGTATAGTATCCAATTTAACTTTAAGCGCGACGGTTGTGGATTCGGCTACTACTCGGAAGAATGTATTATTTTAATTTGATCACTTTGGTAACAAAACTGCCGTTGACTTGACTTCGCTACTCCACAGGAATTATCTCGAGGAAAATTGTTTTTTTTTTTA
Organism: Heliconius hewitsoni; assembly: GCA_018230445.1. Lineage (NCBI taxonomy): Eukaryota > Metazoa > Arthropoda > Insecta > Lepidoptera > Nymphalidae > Heliconius > Heliconius hewitsoni. The sequence continues at coordinate 517 of DWAN01001196.1, forward strand.
GAAAGTTGCGAATAGTGTCCTGACACAAGTTTCTTTATTTTTACTCTAATACGATGCTAAACAAATAAAAATGAAAATAAATAAGTAAAATATATCTTAATACTAGGTTACCAGGTTCGCTCTGACTATATTGATTTTGGCGACGAGCTAGCGTGAAGCTACATAATTAGTTTTAAGGAAATTCATAATTATTGAGTGCTTTAAGATTTAAAATTCAAGTTTGAGCTTTAAATATTTTTTTTTTGAAAAAGAAACTTAGTTCTTCACTTTTTAAGTCACCATGGAGGATTTTATAATTTCTATTAATCTTAGTAAATTGTACTATAATAATTGCTTTTAACATTATACAATGATACATGGTCCTTCAGTTTAATTAGATAAATTGTGAAAAAATATTTAATGGATTTATAACTTATAAAAATAAAAATAAATCAACTTCACGCTGTATCCCGCACACAGCAGGGTAGGCAGAGGGAACCCAGTGTGTTCCCCACTTTCTGCCGAAATCTGGAGGCATTTCGTATTCAGTGGCAGAACTCAACGCCGCGCTTATCCTCAACACCAGAGCGAAGAAGATGATTTAAGAGTAATTATTTAAATATTTATTTAAAAGAAACAACTATATGGAAAACCGATAAAGGAGATAAACAAATCACCAAATAAATTAATCAGAAATATATTGTACTGACGTACTTTAAGAGGTTCGTTGACTCGTCTACGCTACGTACGAGCATCAATGGTGTAGGGCGACCATGGTGTAATATTAATATCAGACCACGTACTATGTTACCTTTTATTAATAGCAGGAAAGCTCTACATTTTAAAATGTATAAAAATAAAAAAAACATTTAAAATTTAAAAAATACTCTCATACCGATAAAAGGCGATAGGATAAAAGGCGAAGGGAAAAGCGATAAGCGAAAGAGAGCTCTTTAAATGTATCATGTCATCATCACAGTTACCACTGCATCACGATCTTCCCAATCAATGAAATTAAACGGTAAAAATCTGATCAAAACATAATAATGCTAAAAATTCTCTTTTTGTTTTGTCCTAAACATTTCATAGTCTTCCTATAAAACTGCTCGTATTGAAAACGACGTATTTACACAGCATTCACGTAATGTATGTTAGACAATAAAACAGTATTTCGTCATACATTTGCGTGTACGTTTGTTGTTTGGCCCTTTTCCTGTTACTTAATATTTTATAGATTATAATTTTAGCATATAGCAAATAAGAAGCGAAGTTTTCAATATATATATTTAGGATATTATTGGAATTAGATAATATTTGAGTATGATGATCTCTGTAGGTTAACAAGCATGTGTGCTAAGTTTTATATGTACGTTAGTCCATTTTTTCCGAATCTAAAATTGATATAAACATGATCCTTTTTGGCTTAAATTTGGGATAACGTAAATTTTTAAACAATCTATTAGATATTTCCTATATCTACCTCAATAGAGAGATATAGATTGATTATAAGGTTTTGTCCACGTATTTTTAGAGATGACGTGACCGTGATTATAAGTATCTAGAGAAATTCACGGTTTGAAATCGATTTCATTTTATAAACTTGCTTTTCATATAAATGACTTATTGTTGTTATAACAAGATTTTTTCTTTTTTACAAGCTTTTAAGTCTATTTCTGTAAGGCTGTAAATTAATAATTAGTATTATAGTGTTACCGTTGTGGGGCAGCGGTATAGTGTCTGGCTGTAACCGTGAAGGTACTAGATTATTTTTATTTTCTCGCTTTGGTGACGAGATTAGGTGTAACGTAGATATGTACATGCACAGAATATATGTACTTATAATTTTTTTAGCTTCATGCTGAATTCCACACATATTGTTTCGTCGAATTCTTAAAGTATTGCGAGGAAATAGAAAAAATATTCCGTTCTAACCCTGAATTCACAATCGTCGCGTTTACAGTCGCAAGCTTGTGCCCAAAGTTGTGCCACGATGGACTCATTTTATTATTTTGCAATGTAGGCAGAGAGAAGCTTAAGACATTTCACTCTTCGCTATATTCTCTTTATAAAAAAATATAAAAAATAGGCTATGTTTAAATAAAAATATATAAATGATTCAAGTTATATTTACAAATTTAAAACAAAATTCGTACATTTACAATGAAATATGTTACAAAAAAATTTTACGAGTATTATATTGAGGTGGTATTTATTCTTAAATACTTTACTTAATAACCTGTAATCTTTATAAAAAAAACTTATAAGATTTTAGAAAAAATATTTCAACGTATCCAACTGGTTATATTGTCGGTAATTTAAAAAAAAGATCATAGTATATTTTTTAATTTAAACCTGTTATTACAGTTTCGTTGTTATTATATATTATTTAAAATTATACATTTATTTCCTAATGGCACAACTTATATTATGCTGCTAATTTTATAAAAGAAATATATTCACTATATATATTAACTTTATAAAAATGGAAAAAAAAAGAATTTATATTCCATATCATTCCATAGAGTTAATATTTTTAAAATTTTAATACTACAGTAACAGTTATACAATTTATAAAAATTTCAAACAATTATTATATAATAACAAAATTATTAAAATTGTTTGTTAATTTAAAAAAAAAAGTGAAAAATTAGGGCCTCTAATCTAATCTTACTATTAATATTTACATATACATACTTAACATAAATTAATATACATTTTAAATACTAAAAATATTACTAGTTGATTATTATGTACATCGGTAGGTAGGTATTTTTTTAAATAATATTCTACGGATAAAATTATAAATAATAATAATAGATTGCATAAGATATTGCATAGAGCTTCAAATCTATGATTATTTCACTTCTTTCATACAACAACGACAAAATTAATGTATTTACACTGAACAAAATATAGTAGCAGACACAAAAGTAACTTTATAAATAGAATTTCTGCTTATATTGACATTTAAGTTGTTTAAAAAATGCAATTAGGTCATTGATGCACCAAATGGGATTTATTTATAATCTGAGCTTTTATCTATCTAGATTAAAGATTACTAATTAGTAATTAAAATATATTTTTTAATTAAAATATATTTTTTATGATTACATATTAATACTTTAGGTAAGGTGATATAATTTTGTTGATTGTGAAAATTATAGAAAAGTAAACATTTTGAGCAATAAACAACATACAATAATAACTATAATAGCTTAAAGCTTCAATTGAGTAACAACATATAAATATAAAAAATATGATCTATCGTCATTATGTTTAATATAAAAGTACAATATAATACAAAAAAAACAACAAAAAAGTTCTTAAAAATAAACACAACACTGTAGTTCTTGATTAGCAAGTCTTTGTTAACTCTACATCACTAAGTATCTCTATCTAACTTCTTTTCACTTTCTTATAACGGTCTTGCGAACATTATCCTATCTCTTACTCCATCATTTCCTGTCAACAAGAAACCAGCTCTATCCCTGTCCATTCTTGTATCGAAGACATCATCAATTTCACTGTGATCATAATCCACCACTGGTTCTATATGATTTCTCTTCAGGAAGTAAGAAGAAGATACGTGACAAGGGGATGAAAGACGTTCGAAAGTAGGAAAATGTTTGTTTGCTTGTGTGTTTTCCGAAAAAGATTGTCTAATGTGGTGTTTACGTGTGCTCGTGTGGGGTGGATGGTTGAATGAAGCACGACGGATGAAACGTGGGTCGGTTCGGATGGATTTAAGGTTTGGATGATTATGGTGGTTGTGGTTACGATTGGATTTTAAGGAATCTTCGTAGCTGCATCTGTTTGAGAATAAAGTAAATATTTAAATTTTAACAGTAATAAAAATGTATGCCGCTGTGACGCATTTGGTAAGTTTTTGTATGACTTATGGTACATAATATGGTTGTAGGTTCGATCTCCATTAGGGTATTCACAATAGTTTTAGAAAAACAGTATATTTTTTTAGAAAATATTAAGATTTTCTAAATACCAAGTTCAATTACTTTGTTTTTTTCACCATGTACATAATGCGGGCTCGATTTACAATAAATGAAATCAACCTAACTTTCTTGTCACCAGGACCTCTTTCTCTATCATTCTTAACTAAAAGACTGATGATATAAAGATATACTAACCCGCTGCTCTCTTCCGAAGTATGCACAGAAGACCTTCCGCATGCACAACGCTCAGCGATCCCGGAATCCTGTCCACTGGAATTGACGGACGTTAGCGACGTGTCCTGCGTTTTCCTGTGAGTTTGTTTGTGATATTGTTGTATTGATGTGTGAGTGCTGAATGCACTGTATAATATTGTAAACTTTTTGATGTTGATGGATTTAGTGATTTTAAGTAAAAATGTATACAAAATTACGTTCCATTATAACATTCTATTTGGAAAATTGTAAATTTTATCCAGATAATAGGTTTTTTTACATATGCAAAACAAGATACATATTTTCATCTATTACGTAAGTTTGATCTATTATTTTAGTTCATAGATTAGTGCTTAAGTTATACATATAGTATGTTAGTAAAGCTTTGGAAGCATTATTATTATTGTTAAGATTTATTTGTTAACAGTAGACGTTAAGTTATTATTAAAGCCATAATCCCATAAGGTTATAGTTGACGTTAACTTAACTAAAGTTCTCAAGAACAATATCAACATAGAACATAACCTTTAGTATCTAAAATGTCTTGGATATCAAAAATAATATTTGATGTATGTGATAGTCTGTCGTGATCATAAGATAAGTTACAATGTATGTATAAAGGATATTTTTTGATATAAATTTACGAGAAAATAGATATATATATTAATGTGTTCTAAATATTAGCCATAATTGTTAGTCTTAACAAGTCAATGGCGGATTTACCAATAAATATATAGTATCGAGTAGACTTATAACCTATAACTGCAGATTATAGTAGGTGAACGCCGGCGATTTTTTATACTACTTTATATAAAAAGATTCCTATACAAAAACATATTCCGTTTTGTCTATTATTTTTCTCTATCTTATCCAAAAGCGTGCCAATTCCTTATTTGTGATTGATTACACATCTACACGTGTGATTATACATCCACACATGTTATCACACCCCCATATGATCACACCTTCACACATAAGTACTCACTTCTACACATGTGCTTACATGTCCCCGCATGCAATAACACCACATCCACACATGAAATTTCACATCCACCCAAATTGATAAAATATTCACAAATATAATTATTTCTTCAGAAGTGTGATTACACATTTATACATTTTATAACAATTTATTTAAAACACAATTTTTATCTGCTTATTATTTAATAGTTAAAAGATTTTCATTTTTTTTCACTGTATTACACAATTCCGCAACATTCATATCTACCCCCAATAATCACCAGACCACACGAACCAAAAAAGGTAAAAGGCTTATTTAGAAGTTTAATAAAAAGTTTCAAGTAATCAAAGCAGAGTAAAATTCTTTCTACAATATCAACGAACAAAAAAAAGAAATTGAAACAATATCTTCGAATTGTCACTTGTAGACTCTGTAATTAACAGCTGTAGTTGCATTGCAAAACTAAACAGCCTAAATCTGTAAATGTGTAAATCCGCCACTGAAAGAAGGTCATAGAGAACTCTAAATTTACGTTACAAATATTTTAATTAAATTAATTTATAATGTAACTACAATAATTTAAATACAACCTTACCTTTTCTGTAATGGTCTTTGATTAAATTTGATACACATTCGCTCATGTTTCTCTTTTCCGTTGACATCTGCGAATTGTCCCTTCACACATTTCTGGTGAATCTTTCCAAATTCTTCAGCTGCATGAGGACAAGTCTTTTTCGGACCTTGAGTTTGGTTCATCAGATCCATGTAGGAGTCCTCACTGAAGGATTGATTTAATTCCTGGCACTGATTATTACCAGATGGAAATAATCCTCCGAGTTTAGTAAGGTCAGATGGGAAATTAAGACGCTGAGAAAATGGTTTGTGACGATTTCTGTTAGGGCAAAGATAAAGATCGAAGTAAAGATTATGGTTATTTGAGAAAGGAAATGATTATTTCTTAAATTAACAAATTACAATATTGCACTTTAAAAAAATATAACGTTGGAATAGGCTATTTTTTAACTAAGAAGAAGGATTGCCAATCAAAAATCTTATATATTAAGTATACATGTAGATAAAGGAAGAAGAAAAAAGAAATAAGAAGTTGAGGTCATCAGTAAAACATAATAAAATTGCGTTTTGTTTGAAATACTTTATTTAATAAACAAGATTATAAATATGTAAGTTTAACTATAGATAGATCAGTCTTAGGTCTTTAGGCGAAATAGTGGTGTGTATGTTTTCGTTTGTGATGGTGGTGAGGTCTGAAATGCGTAAAAAACATCGCTTACCCTTTTTAGGCGCTTAATATCAACTTATTAATCTAGCAAAGGGATTTTGATCTAAATTAATTTAACTTTTCGTCGAGTTCTACATTAAAAAGTAATTATCTTTCATCTCTGATGTTCGAAAGATTAGTTTTGATTAATTTTTGCCAAAAGTGTTAGCTTAAATATTTCTTTTAGTTTTATTATATTTTTTTAAAAATACAATCGTATGAAACAAACACGTTGTAATTATAATAATAATTCACGATCATTTTTAATTTCATACGAAATATTTTTTCTATGATATATTAATCCTTTCTCCTGTCTTCAATTCTTTACAAAGCCTATTTGGCATATTAGGTTTATAAGCAATCACTATTTCAAAAAATAACATAAATCATTTGCTTACCTTCTAGTCTTCTTAACGCACAATATACAAATAGCAGTGGTACAAGCTCCTACAAATACCAAGCAACCAAGTGCAACTACACTGATCTCCATGGAGTTTAAGGTTTGACTTCTGGCTTGCACCATTGATGTGTCTCCAACACCTAGGACTTTGAAGCCCGCGAGATTTTGACGTAAGAGGGTTTCTCTTTTCATAAGTGACCTGAAATATGAGTATATGATAATAATATTAATAAATGGAACGAAAAGGTTGGGATAGACTATTTAAAAAATACATATTTTCATATACAAACTTGTGTAATACTTCCATATCAACAATGGTATTTGAAAGTGGATCCACTGCATAAATAAAAAGGTCAGACCTGAAACATGAATAATACTTTAAATTAATTATATAATTGATTACGCAAAATAGAAGGTCAAATCACGAGAGGATCACAAGAAATCACAAGAATATATTCTGACAACATTAGGACATTCAAAAATATTATGATTTTTTTTTTCAGAATTTCATCAATCAGATCAGCCTTTATCAAAAATTGTCGATGATAATACCAATATATATTTTAAATCGATGTTTAATCGATAAGAGCAAAGTTATTTAACTTAAGATTAAGATAATTAAGAAATGCGTCGTTCTCGAGTTCACCGAGAAAAGAATGGGAGTTCTATATGGGTGTCGAATGTATTCACTCAGGACAAAGTTTAAGCGGTAAATTTCACTCGACTATTTTTTACGTAAAGGCTCATTATATTTGCAAGTTCGTTCTCGCTTGTTCTGGAAAATCAGATTGATACTAATTTTAGTGCCTGATGCTTTGGGCGTTCTGCATTGATGTCATCAAATTATTAATGACTAAATTAATAAACATACTTGAGGCTGTCGTCGTGCAGTGGCACAAACCTGTGATTCCCGCTCGGGAAATTTAAAATTTCCCTTTTTTACATTTTCTCGCTCTGGCGTCAAAGCAGCATGGCGTTGAGTTCCGCCATTCAACACACAATCCCAACCTCCAGAATTTGGCAGAAAGTGGGGTACTGAGTGTCTTAATATTAGTTTCGGAGGGAACCTACCACTAGGTTTCCTCTGCCCACACAGTTACATATATATATGGAATACAGTGGGAAGTATAAAATAACTTACGCGTGCCCATCCATTCCGCTTCGTGCACTTAGTCGTAATGTACGTATACGTACATCCATTCCTGTAATGTTCGAGAGACGAGTTTCAATATTATCACGATGTTGTTCCACTTGCAGTGGACGACCACCTACAACTACCACCAACTGCTTGTTCTCATTTAGGATGTATACCTGTAAACATTAAAATGAGAATGAAAATATCAAATGACTTTTAAAATAACTGTTTGTGATTTTGTATATTTTTATTTTTAAGCATTATGCATTTAAATGATTTATGCATTTAATTAAATATCTAAGAAAGTTGGTAGAAGGACAGGGCTGGTTGGACGACAGGGCTGACTGGATTAGAAATGTTTTAATTAGTGCTGCCTTTAGCAAAAATAAGCTGTAATAAAATTAAGTTCCAGTACGTACGTACATACGTACTTAACTTTATTTTTTCACACTACATTTTTTCTTTCATAATATTTTTTCTTTCATAAAATTAATAATAATAGAGAACTTACAAACAGGTTAATAATAGCGGATTTGCCGTCATCAGCGCCACCTCGGTCTGTAGCTTTTATGTCAAGACCAAATACGCGACCAGCATCACGGGCTACGCTGGCCGCTACTCGCACTTTACCACTACGTGCATCCAGAGAGAATCGACCATCAGTCCCTGAGCTTGCCATAATTCCTGAAACACCGGTTGTTCCAGCACTCGCACTAATGCCCGTCACTTGTGCATGTAGCAATGTGTAACGGATGTCCGCGTTGAGACCCGCATCTGCATCGGTTGCCTGTTAATCAAGGAAATTATAATATTAACATTTACTTAGATAATAATAATATAATATTTATTTATTTAGGCTTTTGTTTGCCGAAATTTAATTTTCGTATGCGTACAGACTGAGCAAACAGAGAAAACTTAATACTTAATCATTCTATTTGCATTATCCGGCATTTAAGAAACAAATATTATTTTAATATAATAATTACTCTGTGCAAATATCGAACTAAAAACCATCACGACACTGATTAAAACAATCATTATGAGTAAGTGATTATAATAAGAGTGTGCATTTTAAAATGTATAATAACCTGTAGCTGTATAACTTCATATCCAAACGGAGCCGTTGTCGGTATAGCTGTGACCAATGGACGTCCTCCTTTCAAGAATTTAGGAGTATTATCGTTCACATCTCTAACTCTAACTACCACTTTGACATCATATTTAGACATCCCTTCAAAAACGTCATCTGGAACTGGATATATCATATGTGGGAGTTCTCTACTTATTTTCTGTCTTTCAGCCCTTACTATAATTTCATACAGCTCTTTAACTTCTCGGTCAGGGCTTTTAATTAAATATAGTGTTCCATTTCGAGGATCAATGAGAAATGTTTTTTTTATATCGGTATCATTTTCATTAAAAATATAATATTTCATTTTAAAATTATCATAGTATTCCGTTAAATTAAGAGTCACTAGTTCAACTGGTGTATGCACATTTTCTTCTATTTCCAGTTCATAATACCGAGTTATAAAGACAGGTTTATCAGAAACTTCCACATCGTCTGGTATATCTTTAACACTTAACATTACAATAGCGGTTGAGCTCAAGCTTGGTGATCCTAAATCTGATGCAACTACTGTTATATTGTGCACTTTTTGACTTTCGTAGTCCAATCTGGTTGTTGTAGTTAATATACCTTCTTTTGAATCGATACTAAATATATTTAACTGATTTTTTCTTTGTGGTAGGCTGTACAGAATTAGACCATTGCCGTTTCCAATGAAATCAGAATCATTAGCATACACTCGTGTCACGATAGTACCAATTGGTGCATTTTCATCTAAGGAAGCTTTGTAAACTGGCAACATCATAACAGAATCGAAATTATGATTAGATAACTCTTGAGCTTCCGGATGTTTCCATTCTAATAGTTCATCATACGCGAAAAATCTTGGAGCGTTATCATTTACATCTAATACTTGAATTTCCACGCTAACTGATGATGATAGTTTCTTATCATAACCATTGTCTCTAGCTACAACAGTAAGAGTATATTTATCTTCCTTTTCTCTATCTAATATTCCGTTTACGCTCAAAACTCCATTGATTGATGATATTTCGAATGGAATGTCTTTACTTGATGGCTGCAGAAAATATGTTAAGTTGGAATTTTGGCCAAAGTCGACATCTGTTGCATCTACTTTCCCTAAAACTCGTCTACTATACTGAGCTTCTTCTACGTTAAAATTATACCAAGATTTTTTGAACATCGGAAAATGATCGTTAACGTCTTTAATTAAAAGCCTAACAGTAATATTGTCACTTAATTCCCCACCGTCTATAGCTGAAATGTTTAATCTAAATTCTGATTCAGGAGGCAAGGCTCTTGCAACAACAATATGCCCATATCTTTCATTTATAACAAAATATCGCTTAATTTGAGAAGCACTTGTCGTCGACGATGCATAAGAAGGCATAAATATTTCTGACTCAAACTCGTACCTCAGTTGGCCATTTACACCACTATCCATATCAACAGCTTGTAATTTTATAATAGTTGTACCAATAGCAATATTCTCAGGTACCATAAACAGTGGGGATGTTGTAGCGGCAAATTTATGTTTTGGTTTTGCTGGAACATTAAATATAGTACCAGTAGAATTATTTACTTTTTCAGAATAAATTTTTACAGGTGTATTTTCTTCAACTTCTAAAAGCTCGATTGGTTCACCAAATGGCATGATAATTTGATTAAATTTCGGATGGTTATCATTTTCATCTAGTACTGTAATAGTAAGTTTGGCTTCAGATTTTAAACTCCCTTTATCTCGTGCGACAATTTTTAGTAAATATGCACTTTTTTCTTCTCGGTCGAGCTTGTTTCCAACAAACGTAACAATTCCAGTTTGTTCATTAACTGTAAATTGCTCGTGACGGTCGCCAAAGAGAGTGTACATAAATATAGCATTTTGTTCTAAGTCTGCGTCTTTAGCTTGAATTTTACTTGTCATTTTTACTTCAGTTCCTGTTTTAGCATTCTCAGTAATAAATCCTTCATAAGTAGGCATATCAAATAAAGGTGGATTGTCGTTGTCATCATCAACGTTAATAGTGATCTGGTATAATCCTGCTCCCGATATAACCCCTTTGCTAAATTCTGCTATGACAGTCATTCTATATACGTCTCTTTTTTCTCTATCAAGTGCTTTTTGAGCATAGATAGTTCCATCTGGTCCTACAAAGAAAATAAAAAAAAAATATTAAATTAAAAAGGTAAAAAAATTACTATTTATGAAATTACTTTCATAAATAATATATTTTGTAGATATATACATAATATATTCAGATGATTATAATTATTAGATTTTATTTATTGATTACTTATTTTATTTTTTATATGTTATTTTTTAATTGGTGATTTCTTGCTAAGAAACAGCTATTCACAACAAAATTTCCATTATATGTTCTTAAATATGTATGTGTAACAAATAATCCACGCTTTAATTACATTATATGTTTTTCTATATACTTAACATAAGATAAACAATAATCGTTATAATAATTTTTAATTTATACAATAATAATTTTTATTTTTTATTTTATAAATAAAAAATAAATTTAAACAATAATAATTTTTATTTTTTATTTTATATAAACAATAATCGCAGTAGCAATATTACAAAATAATGTTGCGATACATACCGATGGCAATCTCATTTGCAACATCTTGTTGATTTGCTATTATGAATTTTATATTTCCACTGTTATTTGAAAATGAACTTCCGTTTACAGGAAAGATATGTCCAATTACTGCTCCAGCAATATTCTCTTTGACGTGAAACACAAATGGTGAATGTGTCCCTCTGAAAAATAAAAACAGTGTTATTAAGAATCTAACGATAGACTTATAATAAAGAGTATGATATAATTACTTCAAAAAAACACCTCTCTCGTCATTTATATCGACAACATGGACAGTTGCGTTAGTAGTGATACTTATGTTTCTCTTGTTATCAATAGCAACTGCTTCAAAGTCATAAAGTGGACGGTCGAAATTTGATAGTTCGTCTATGACTGTTATTACGCCAGATCTTTCTTCTACTGCGAATGGCACTAGAAATAGGTAACATATTTAGTAATTTGAAACATTTATAGGGACATTTTTTAAGTAATATTAAAATTTCAATAAAATTATTTTTAATCAATGGTCATTGTGCCGTAGTAGGATTTTAAACGCGATAATTTTGGATTCGATCCCAGTTCGTAGGAATGAATTATGTTATTATTTTGCTATAGTTTAATACATCTGAAAATAGTAATAAATAATTTATAAACAATACATATAATTTATTCTTACCTCCTTCCTCATACCCGTGTAGAAGATCGTAGGTAATATCTGCAGTGCTATGGGCCGCATCAAGGCGTAGTTGACCAACGCTCGCTCCGATACCAACGCTTGCACCGACCCAAAACTCATAAGGAGCACCAACAAACTGTGGTCTGTCTGCTTTACCTGAATAGTATAATAAAATTAATATAATAAAATTATAATATAAATATAATAAAAAGAATATAATAAAATAAAATTTAACTTAATTTTCTTTGCCTACTCTTATGTACGGAAAAAGCGTGACGGTTATAAATATTTTTTTAGTTATGTTTCACCTGTAATAAGAAAAAAAAATAACCATGTCAATTTACCTTTAGGATCTCCAATTACATCAATAGTAACAACCGCCAAAGAATATCTCCTTTCGCTGGGGTTCGCTGGATTATCAGCAGCTTCTACAAATATTGCATGCCTTCCTTCAGCTAGCGGGCTCTCTTTTACACTTACTCTCCCACTTGTCGCATCTACTTGAAAGGGAGATGTTATACTTAAATTACTCGTTCTTTGTAAGTCATACAGAACCATTCCATTTCTCCCAAGATCTGGATCTATAGCTTCCACTTTACCTATCTCAGTGTTTATCTCCGCGTTATAATTGACAGTGAATTCATATAAATTACTTGGCATGAAGATTGGGTTGTTATCATTAGCATCTAATAATGTTACTTCAACTGTCACAAAAGACATTATTTGTGCATTATCATCAAATTCTATATTTTCACTACTTTTATCAGGAAATATGTAAGTGGTTCTTTCTTTATTTCTACGCCATTTTGTTCGTTGATCGACGTAAGTACCGACGACGCTTGGAACTTTTTCTTTTGCGTAAACTTTCATACGTAGTGAAGAATGTTCTTCTCGGTCCAATATTGTCTATAAATAATTATTATATTATTTAACTCGGTAAAATCTTTACAAGCATTTTTAAATCGTCAACATATACAAAAATGTTAGTAATATTAGTTCAACAAACAGTTATCATCGTTTTGAAAAGCAATTTACCAAAATTCGAAAAAGCCTTCAATCTATAATCGGTCTATAATAATTTACAATATTACCTGGTTCCTGACGGTGAGCCATCCAGTTCTAGGATCAATTGAGAAGGCTCCTTTAGGATCATTCAGCTGATACGAAAATTCACCATTATCTCCTTGGTCTTTATCAGTCGCCATAACTTGTAGGACACTAAAACCTGATTAAAATGTTAATAATATTATGTATATAAACTCAATAACGAACACATATAGTACTATATAAATGAAGATCTTAGCGTTATTTAAAAAAATAGGGTAGTTTTTATTTCATTTTTAACCGAATTTCAAAAAAATCTTTTTTTTATGTATGCTCAGCGGGTATTCGAAGACACCTAAATCGATTTGGATAATTCTTTATTTGTTTGAGAGGATATACCTCACAGGTGGTGATCTCGTCAATATCTGATCGTGAGTGAGTGGCTTATTGGCACATTTACAAGGATTTGAATATTTTTTGTAAAGACTCGTGTGTTGAGTTGAATCGTGTGTTGTGAATGCACATTCGTGTCAATATGCCAAAGTAAGATTGAAGCTACTGTAAAATTGTACAACTACTACGTACTCGATCAAGAAGCATCCTATTCAGGTCTACCCACCACTTAAAATCATAAAATAAATTATTTTAAACAAAAAACAAACAAACTTCAAATAATAAACTACGCTAAGTAAATTTATTTTAATCTTTTTAATTTGTTTGTAGTCGGTTTGTTTTTTTGTTAAAAAATAATTTATCCTACATTTTAAGTATTATAAATATTTAATAACTAAACTAAAACACTACCATTAGGCAAGTTCTCCACAATGCTAATGTTGTAGAAATCAACTTCGAAGTCCGGCAGATTGTCGTTTAAGTCCTGGATTTCTACTTCGACACGTGCTTGTGCAGTCTTCAATGGATTGTCAACTTGTGATGCTTGAATTTGTAGCACAAACGTGTTTCCTTAGAAGAAAAACATTATTAAATTTACTATGTATCTTTTTCCACAATATTACATTTCATCCTCGCGATTAAAAGTATAAAATTAATATTAGATATTTAATTAAATGACAAAATTTATATCTAAATAATTGAATATAAAAAAATATACCCGGCAATGAAGTTTCAGCATCCAAATCAATCTCCTTCTCAAGAAACAAGCTGCCATTAAGGGGACTAAGGAGAAACAAGCGCCGTTCATTCCCTGATACCAGCTCGTATCGTACAGGGGCCGCTACACCTGCGTCTTGGTCGAAAGCACGTATTGGGTGCTGGAATATTAGTTCTTTATGGATTCTCTTCCCCTGGAATTATTTGAATTAATAAGTTTATACGTTTTTTAATCAGATACTGTGCCGCAGGACCATAGTATTCCCTTAAACAGCCATGTAATAGTTGGGGGTTAAAAAATGGAATAAATCTTTTATAAATAAATCGGGGAAATAAAATAGTTCTTTCCCCCGACTGGGAATCAAACCTACCACCCTCGTCGTAGGGACAAATTAAAAAATAAGATAATTATATTTTACTTACGAGAATAGGATAAAACTCCGGTATTTTGGTTTTGTAGACCTCGTGGGTGAACTTTGGTGGCAAGTCATCGTTGTCTTGTATCAGTATGTGTACTGTTGTATTCGCACTTCGCGGAGGAGAGCCACGATCCTAAGAAAAGTAGAGTTTTGACTTTTTTGATGAATTTATGTCACATATTTATGATAAATTCGAGATTTGATTTAACCGTCGAAAGGGCTATAAGGTTCTTATATGATAATACAAATTTCACAAAAGCTGGTTACAAAATGTATCCTTCTAAATGTGTAGGTGTTTTTAAAATTTTCATTAAAAGTTTTGATTGAAAATACGCATTAATTTATAAGTTTAAGGTTAGTGTATAATTTACTTTAGCAAACTTCTGTTAGTATTGTGTATTTTTAGTTCGTTTTAAGGGAACGATGGGACTGACATTTTTGTATTGTATTTACTTAAAAAGTCCCTCAATAAAAACAGATTAAAAAAAAAGAAGTGAGGGTTTTTTTAGTAAATTTAATATAAAATAAATATAAGCCTATAAATAAAATAAATATAAGCCCATAAAAAAAAGTTTAAAAAATGCAATAAAATTATTCTTACCGATGCAGTAACAATAAGAATGAACTCCCTATCTCCAGTATCAAAGTCCAATGGTTTATTCAATATAAGGGCAGGCTTATGAGAACTTTCTAAATTAAAGCGATCGTCTCCACTCGTTATGCTGTACTGGATCTCAGAATTAGGAGTATTGGGCTTATCTCGGTCAAAGGCGCGAATTCCTTTGAAAATTGTTAGTCCTGTAATAAGTTATTACTTTAGAAAATACATAAAAAATATAATATACATTACATTGTTTGTTAGAACATTACCATATAATTATAGTATATGTGAAGTAAGCGATTAAGTCGTAAACAAATGAATAAATTACTTTATTTATATCATAATATTAAAAAAAATGTTTAATAATATTTTTAGTGCTACGCTGTGTCCCGTACATACCAGGGTGGGCAGAGGGAACCTGGGAATTTAGTGTTAAGACACTCCGTACTCTTTAAGACACTTCCTTTCACCACTTTACATCGTATTCTGGAGGCATTGCGTCTTGAGTTACGGATTCACGCCTCGTTTCCAGAGCGAGGAATTAAATATTTTGTATATGGAATTTCTTCGCGTGGGAGCTGTCTGGCCTCAAAAAAAAACTTTTAAATAAATACACATAATATAATCTGTTTTCAATAATGATGTGGATCCGAGTCCCACTCGGTGAGATAGATTATTTTCAATTCCTCGTTATGTTACGTCACAGCTCAGCGTCAAATTTAGCCAATCAACACGCAATATCTCGATATGGTGACGGTGATTGAAGAAAGGAGTGCCTGAACACTAAGCTTCGTCTGCCTCTAAAGAGAAGAAAAATGCTACCTGGCGGGGTGAGCTCATCCACAGCTATTCTGTATGGCGTATCTTGAAACTGCGGCACGTTATCATTTATATCTTCTATATAAACTGTGACCGACAGATATGCTGATATCTGAAATTTAATAATAGGTAATTTTAATATAAATAATTAAACTTAAATATTATTACATTTATGCATTTTTGGGAGACATTACATGTTGAATGGCGGAACCCAACACCACGCTGTGCCAGCGTTAAGTACACTTTGTGGTACAAAGTCAAATAATTTTATTCTAATTATAGATAGTGACTTATCTTGTGTTAAGACGCCACATTTTCTAGCGAATCTTTCAAACGAAAGTATGGTCTTGTTTGTATTTTTATGTAGATATTTTTTTTAAAAATCATTATATTTCACCTACCGTGCTGTATGAGTAGAGTAGGCAGAAGGAACCTGGAGTTGAGGGACTGCGCTCCCCACGTACCTACTGTCTATTTTTTCTAACAACGAGGGTGGACTGGCGAAATTCACTTTGTCATCTCTCATTTTTAGGCTAGGTTTTCATTTCATGCCCTTATTTACGTATTCACATAGGCACAAAAAATAGTCCTTATAATTAATTAGAAAAGCAAATATTCTGTTTACGTTTCTAAGACGCCAGTCAATTTTAATGAATTTAATTATGCCGATATATTGTTTCCGTTATAACGACTGTTCGAGAGCAATTATGCAAATGGGCTTGGTATTTATGTAAACATACGCCGACGGGACCTGAGAGCTGCGAGTTAGACAAACTCTCATCTGGATGTGATTATTGCGTTGACAATTATTTATATTGAGTGGTGGTAATTTTCAAAATCTTGGATTAAATGTATATTAGCCTATTTTACCTTTATATTGAATGCGAAACTTAACACTGTGTTTTTGTAAGTAAATTGGGAAAAAAAGGAGCTTTATGCTTTTTACAGCATAGAATTCTAGGAAACGTCTTCTTATCTTATTAATTATGTTTGACAAAAAATATAATATATAAATACATCTTTTTAAATATAAAAATTTCAACTGAATAGAGATTGAAAATTAAAAATTTTAGACCGACTTAGATAATAATTAACATTTAAAATATAAATATACATAAAGAAAATTTAACATTAAAATACATATTAAGAAAATGAACAAAAATTCACAGCTTAAGCTAGCGGGATTCGAACTCGCGCCTCTTGGAAACCGCTAAAATATCTAAACAAAGATAATAACAACATAACTAAGTAAATTATTACGAGTAGAGACGACAGTGAGAAGTGAGAGTTGTCCTTAATTTAAAATAATACAAATAATACAAATCTAAAATATTTACAATCTCAGTTAATACATAAATTCCTAGCCACATCTAGTCTACACAACCCCATGTTCATCGCAGGGGTCCCGTCCCGCGGTTCACTGAACCTCCTGAAAAGCGTCTATACAATTTTTACGGTGTGCTGTAAAAATAACATAAACGTAAAACACAGCCTCGTTACACCCATACTATGACACTAAGTGCTGGGATTTACCAGTTCCTGTATGCTATTTTTGTGTTTATTTGGTATTTGCATATAATACATATTTTTAATTAAATTTAATTCAATAAATATTTAATATTATCATTTCCTCGCTCTCTCCAGAATTCGGCGGCAAGTGGGGAACGAAAGTATGTTAATGCTGAACCGAGTGTCTTAACACTAGGTTCTCAGGTTGCCCTTGTCTACCTTGCTATGTCTGGAATATAACATGAAGCTAAAAAAATACTTAACATTATAAAGCTGATTAGTTTGTTTAATAATATGTACTAATGTTTAATTTGAGAGTTTTTGGTACGAGTCGAGTTTGGTACGAGTAAGACAAAGGTTCTGATTTTTGAATGAGATGAAGAAAGGACGAAATGCAAGATCAGTGTAAATGATAAGATATTAGAACA
>DWAN01001197.1:0-18723 GCA_018230445.1 Heliconius hewitsoni
CTCTGCCTACCCTGCTGTGTGCAGAATACAGCGTGAAGGTGATTTATTTATTTACTATTATGTCTTAAAAGAGTGTATCTTACACACATCTCCGGGGATTTCATTTATTTTAATTTATTTATATAGTTTATATAGAGTGTAACGTGTTACTAAAACAAACCAAATAGGTACTTCGTCGCTTTAGGGATGCTTGTTTTTAAATAGAATAAACTTACATACAAGTATGTCAGTTTCTTATCAGAATTTGTATTTTTTTTTTGTTATTTTAGTTTTTTTTGCATTTTTGTATTATGACGATCTCCTAATATACATTCAGATGGAAAATCATATAGGCAGAATTCAACGCCGCGTTTTGTCTTACCAGAGCGGAGAAATGTACCTAATTTATATTTCATATCCACAACCGCATTTACAGTCATATGTTATTCCACTGTGCCTCACTCCTAGTTATTATCTTACTTCCTAGTTATTATCTATACTTATAACAAAATCGTAACTGATCGATGTCCATATATGGAAGATATATTTGACAAAATGTTATTAGGGGCAATCAACAATGCCGAAATAATGTTATTTTAAAATTCTCTCTGTCTGTTTATCTGTTCTATAAAAGGGTTATATCAATACAAAATAACTAAATTTAACTAATTTAGAATTTTAACACTAAAATTAAAATCTAAAGATTCAGCTTATTCAATAAAAGAGTTTTTTTAACTCTTTTATTAGTTTTTTAAGTATAGACAATGTCTTAAAACTGATATAACCAGGCTAGTAAAATAAAAATAATTGTGTATTGCAAGCGGGCGAAGCCGCAAGCGGGTAAGTAATAAACATATTTGAGAAATCCTTTACTTAAATCCAAACTTAATATATATTGTTATGTGATTCAATATTATTGAAACCTCAATATATTTACTTTCCGGGCTCATGTCGGTCACTCTAGTAGTGTAATTATTTTGTAATCGGTATGAGCTGTTTTATATTCTGTAATATTTGTGTTTAGTTACGAAGTCGTTAAGTACAGTTAACAATTTCTCTCGAACCGGTTTTCTTAGTTTGAACAAACTTTCAACGTTTTAGCTTTGTGATTCCAAACTGGTTGTTTCATAAGATAATAATGTTAATTCAAAAATCATAAGGAGATTTTTTGTTTAGGTATTATTTTATAAACTAAACAAAAATGACGTCAGTAAATTGTATTAATAATATTATTAACATTTTTATAACGTTTATAACGTTATAAAAATTCAATATTTATGGTTGTTGCTATAAATTGTATGTATTCTTCGGTAAATAATAGACTTCTAGTAAATACTAATATTTATAATAATAATAATAAAATATTTTAACAGTTGAGGACGTCATGGCCCAAGACCATGACAGTAACACAATAATTCTGAATTCGATCACTGTTCTTGTACCGAAACAAAAAGCCCGGCGTTGTGTTCCGCCACTCAATACGCAGTGTCTCAAAATTTCGAAGGAAAGTGAGAGTGGAGTGTCTTAACAATAGGTTTCCCCTGTCTACCCTGCTGTATGTAGTATACAGTGTAAAGCTGATATGATTTAATTTTAACAGTTATACACAATATATGCTATCAGGTTTATTTATTAGAGCCCAGAATAATATGATAATAAGATTCGATTAATTAAGTTGTTCTTTTATAGAAAATATTCATTGCCTTGGCAGAGTAATAAAAATATAATTCGTAACAGTGTCCCAAATGAGGAACAAAGTATTTGATTATTTAAAGCAAGGATCATCTAAAGCAAAGTTTTATTTTTTTTCTCATCTTAATTTATGTTTATTTTTAATTTATACTTCAAATAAAGTAATAAATAAAAAAAACCGAAAATAATAAATGATTAGTAATCCTATCATATTTCTTAGTTTGTGAAAATGAATGTTTGCTCCACTTTAACTTTAACAAACTTATATGAAACTTTACAGTAATATAACGTATACATGTAAAGATACTAAAACGTTTATGTTTTACAAAAACGTGTTGTTCTATAATGTACGACTAAATCTTTACACGGTTTTATGTAATTATTGTATATAATTTTGTTATAATATCGCCATAAAGTCAGCGAGTAAAGCTTGGATCAGTAGTTATTGTATAAAATAATATTATAATGACATTTTTTTTTATTTCAGTCTTTTTTCTCAAACTTTTTGCTTCGCAAAATGTAATGTCTGAGACATTGTACATTTTACATTTCCTATTATATTAAATATTTTAGCGACATCCTATTATATGACCAAATATTTTTGGTCATTTTATGAAATTCGACAAGTTCATGAAATGCTCAATGATAATATTAAATTGTCAATTTTACTTGATGGACACAATAAGAAAATTAAACTTATCCACGTATTCACTTTTAATGCAAAAAACAATGAAATACTAATTGTTGTGAAGTCCACACGCTGCTATTCCGATCTCTAATTGATCAAGGCTTGTTTCCCTACTCGCACCTAATCAACTATAGCTTTAGTATGAAATTACCCAATAGTTCCTTAACAATATCCAATAGTTCCTTAACAATGTAGTTAGTTCCTTTTTAAACAACGTGACATAATAATTTACTAGTTGAACTGATAAAGCTAGGTCTATATAGGACTAGGACACATAATACCATTACAAATAGGGTCCATATTAATAGCTTGGTCAGTAACATATACATATTTTTTATGCCTTAACATATTTTCTCTTATACATACGTATTACGCAATGAACATACTATAGAGCCTATATGACATCGAAATTTATCTATTATTAAAGAAAAAAAAACAATTTATAATAATAAAAAAATCTAGATGTAAATCATGTACGAGTACCTAATTTCAAACGTTCAATGTTAAATGTGGAATTAAATCTAAATGTCACTTGTCTTTTGCCAAGGTCTTAACAATCTATAAACAAGTATGTGGTACTAAAGAGAATTGTAATAAAATATCAAAGGAGATATTTTTATGAATAAGGATAATTTTATCCCCGTCCAACGACGTTTTATTTAAAATCTCTTTGTCCCACCAACATCTCGTACACCTCACATTACATTGAAACAAGTAATGAACTCATTTGAATAATTTAATATTATTTTTAATCAATTTCTTTTTTCAAAAAGAAGGTTCAATATTCGGTAAGTATAAAGATGGATTTTAAAATTCTTTATAAATTTGAAAGAGAGTATTTTCCAAATCGAATTACAACCAAGTTAGGATCTGAGGAGGAATCCCATGGAAATCGAGGAAAAATTAAAATATTATTTCCTAAAATTTACTTTTTGTTTAAGTTCGTGCATTCTAAGTTGTGTAAGTATAGTTTTGAATTCGTTTTATTTTTATATCATGAAATATTTCCTATACTCTGTATACATAAAAAAACATTCGATTCAATATTTAAAAAAAACATAATAAATATTTTAAGCAACTATTATAATTTCAGAAATACTTACAGCACTTATATATCTATTAAACTTTATTGCGTTCAATGATAAGACTATAAATGTAGGTCGGCGCTGTAATTTATCACCTCGACGATGTCGTGCTACAGGAAGAGTTAGATAGCAAAAGCATAAAAGCTCCAGTAAGTAGAGCGCAACGTGTGAATACCACGTTCGAATTTAAAGACAAATGACAGTTAAGTAATCATGTTTTGACTAAATATTGTCGCTTGAATGTTGTTATACTATTGAAAAGAACAATTTTGTACATGTGGCGTGGCGGTAAATTTGTGGCGCAGTGGTACAAAATGTGACTGTAAACACGACTGGTTGTAGGTTCGATCCTTACTCTATGAAATGAAATATTTATTTAAAGTTATATTTCCATTTCTTTGTTCTTGTGTAGAGACAAAACGCGGCGTTGAGTTCCTCCACTCAACACTCAATGCCTCCAGGTTTAGGCGGAAAATGGATAGCGGAATGTCTTAGCACTACGCTCACTCTGCCTATCCTGCTGTGTGCGGGATACAGCGTGAAGCTGATATTATGCTTCATAATGTTGTAGTAAAGTTATTAGTGGTTGAATCGGGCGAGGCGGAGTGAGCGCAGCTGTCAAGGCCAACTGAGGTCACTCCACCGACGATCTCTGCCACGATGCCCAGGACCGGTTATACAATTTTTAGTCTCTTTTTATTTTCATTATTGTATACACGAAGCTGAGGCTAAACAATGTTTATAATACCAATCTCTGTCAGATTAAGTTTATTTAAATAACTACATTACAATTAGGTACGTGTTTACATACTATGCAAATTGCAAACATTCGATTTTTTATTGTTTACTTGTATACGGTACAATTTTGCTGTATAATATATTCTTTACATAAAAATAATTAAAAAAAAATTAATATAAATTTTGTCTAAAGTGAAAAAAATATTTTTAAAAATATTTAATATTAATTAAACTTATCTATTAACAAAAGTTAAAAAATACAGATCATAATTCTTTACATTATTTACAATAAATAATTTTCTTTTTAAATTTATAATTTAAAAAGAAAATTATTAAATGTAAATAATGTAAAGAATGTTATTAATGTATTTGAATAATTAAAAAACTTTAGTGGCTCTCAATTTCTTTTTATTTTCTTAAAAGCGATTTAATATTTCAAGTAGAATGAAATATTATTCTCAAATGATTGTATTTAAATCTTGAAAAACAGAATATTAAAAAAATTAAACGTAGCTCAAGTTAGCTGCGAGCAATGTGAAATATAATATTAGACTCTTAGGAGAGATAATAATTTATTGTTGTATTCTTAAGATAAAAATATATTTTAAACCGTTTCGTAAAGATTTATATTTTTCAAATTTTAAATTCAATTTAATTTTTATGATTTAAAAATGAATGTTGAAAATATGTATTTTAATTAAATAATAAAGCATTATTTATATGACAGAGATTAATGAGGCCAGTCATGGCACAGTTGCACAAGTGTGTGACTGTAAACACGACTGGTTGTGGGTTCGATGCCCACTCGTGGAACTGTAATATTTATTGTTTTCATTTCTTCATCTGTTGACTAGGCAAAGTGCGTCGTTGAGTTCCGTTCAACACGCTGAGCCTCTAAAATTCGGCAGAAAATAGGGAACGAAGTCTCTTAACAATACGTTCCCTCTGCCTACCCTACTGTGTGCAGGATACAACGTTTTACTGATTTTGAAAATAAGTTTATAAATATAACAACGAATTAACAGATACACATTAAATGTATTCAAAAGTAAATTCATAACATTGTGCTACAATGTAACGCTATTCAAAAATATCTCTTCACATTCACAAATTAATATGCATATGCGGTAAATAAATACTGTATATCATTTTTTGTGTGTGCTTGTAAATACGACGGCTGCGGGTTCGATTCCCACTCGTGGGAATTAACTAAATTAATAAAATTGTTAAATTTGCCGATATTATATTATCTTTAAAGTGATAATGTTATTGGATCACTGTAATAATTGAGATGAGAAAATAAGAAAATTTTGAAGACTGGCACACCCGATGTAAAGCTACATTAGTCCAGCTAAATTATAAGAAATAATGAAATACCTACTTAACCTTAGCCTTAACAAAAATTATTGAACATTTTTCAATTACATATTTAATATTTGAAACATTTCATGAAGAATCCTGCTAGTTCATCTAAATTATAAGTAATTAAAGTTGTTAATGTTGGGATAGTTGGGATAGGAATTTTTGAATAATAAAAATAAAAGAGCTAGAATATCTGGTGACGAAACCTAATAGAAAACCTAAACTTTAAAAAATAATGAAATGCTTTGCTGAAATATGCCTTACTTAAACAACCGGTATTAATACCAAAGTTTGCCCTCCTTTAAAGACTATTATTTTTAAGGATTTCACCACAAATGTATAGTTTCCAGATTTTTTCCTGAATCTCCAGGAAAAAATCTATAGAGAAGTACCTTTCGATGCTAGCTGCCGAATCGAATCGAAACTCGAACTCGTTTTTTGCTAGATTATCAGCCATATCTTTCTCTAAGTAAATATAGAAATACATTTTTTTTTCAGGAAATCAAGAGACATATATAAGTATATGGTTTAAATATTAACTCGATATATCTAAGCAATCCTAAGATAAAGGCTCTTGACAGACAGACAGGGAGACAGACGGACAACAATGTGATAATGTAAGGGTTCCTTTTTTTCTTTAAAAGGTACAGAATCCTAAAAACGAATAGTGACAAGTGAAAGTGGTACGGAATTGACCATAAAATTCACGCAAATGAAGTTGAAAGCAGCTACTAGTATAAAATAAAATACCACTACATTTCTCCAATAACGATAACATATTAAAATTATCGTTGAAATAAATAAAAAAGCGAAAAATATCAATCAGTCTACTATAGCATAATGTAAAATTTTATTGGAATCTAACAGTAAAATCTATTTTAGATGCGAGCATGTTTATTTTCACAAATAGTTTATTTTTCTTGATTCGTTGATGGCCACCAGATGGCACGTATGTAGTGTTCAGATTGCCGTGTACGGTAAACACGGAGAGCCCTCTCGCCGGCTTCGGAATTTTTACACGCTCTTCACTTTGAATAGCTGCACAAATATCGTGATTGAGATAGTTATGGGGTTTCCCTGCACCTGCACGGGTTTCAATTTAAAGCAAAAAATTATTGCTTAATCTTTTGTTAAATCAATGGCACTTCGGTATTTTTATAGAGCTTATTTCTTTGTTAGTTTAAAGGTTGTATATTATTAATTTATATTACGCTTATAAAATTAACTTCCGAAAGTTATTAAAAATAGTACTGTTAAGAATCTGTATTCAATCTATTTTCGTTCGTATTTTGTATACAGAGATATTCCACTATATTATTGAAAACGTGTATTTTTTATATTTTATATACAAATTGAATGAATACCATTACATTTCTCCAATGACGATATCATTTAATTTGAAAGATAAATAAACTCATCTCCTTAATAAGCTACAATAGTGTTTTAACTTCGTTAGTTAATTCAATTTTTAAAGTAAAAAAATATGAATACTAGCGTTTACTCTAGAATTCCTTCAGATCAATTTAAAATATTCATGCCAGGTATATTTGATTGACCAAAAATATATTTTTATTTTTATCCAGCTACTAACATAGCAAATAAAATATATATCATGAAATATAAAAGAAAACATTTTATTTATAAATATATTTTTTAAAGCCTTCTTATAATTTTTAAGGGAAGTAGTTTTGCTTTTGCAAATGAACAATTTGATCACAATTTTCTTCCAATCATCTCGAATATGTTAAAATATTGAAAATCTACTATTAATATAATCAATCTTTATTATAATACCGTAAAAGAATTTTACCATCTTCTTGGTATAAAACATTTACATATAGTAATACGGTAATACGTTAGTGTGCTATTAACCTCTATTTTCATACAATTTCCTAACTAAAGCAATTTAAATACAGACGTTTAATTACGAAGTTATAACATTCTTTTAAGTTGCTTATTCATGCTTCGATAGCTTTCTGCATCACTTAAATAACGTCCAAGTTGAAAATGTTGGAGAAATATCAGAGAATGAAAGAACAATGGAGTATTATGTGGTAATAGTGGAAATGTATTCGTTTGCTTATGCGTGGAAAAAAGTATCTAAACAAATCGCGGTATTGTTATACTCCATGGCCAGCACATGAATAAAACGACCAATAACTTTTAATATTATTATGGCCAAGAGGAGAACAATAAATCTTTGAATGTATCATTTATTTTGAAAATTATTTTTAAAGGTAGGTACTTAATATTTAACTTACAACATTTTACTTTTAAAAAATAATTCTATAATGTGGAAGACGTAATAAATCTAATCTTTATTTCCTTGGTCAACAAAAGTAAGTGTTTTTATCAAATACACCTGCGTTTGAATGTCACATATTTTCAATCTCATCCTGGTTCGAGACAGAAAGAATCAGCGGCTGCAACCATTTTAGTAAGAACCTCCTCGCCTCCCTTCAGTTAGTATTAAGGGAAACTTCACGGGGACGTTGCTAGTAGTGCAGAGGTCTTTCCCTGTGGTTGAATTCAACGCTTCGGGCGAGTCACTTGTCGGGGTCATAACCTGTTTGCGACCCCTCCCTGTAGGACCGTAGGGCTCGCGTATGTAACAATTCAACCTTAGCCTTTTTAGAATACAATATTTTTAATAAATTTTACTATCCACTTGGATTTCTTTAAGAATTTCGCTGATATAAAATGTACACATATTTAAATATTTTAGTATATTTATAAGACAAAGTAAATTTTAATATAATTTAAAATAACATAAACTAATATACGATTATATCCAATATAATTGAAATTAAAATAGTCATATCATCATAGTCCTGAGGTCAGTTAATTCTATCAGGGTTAGGTTGTAGGTTATTGTAGCGTCCTACGCCGGTGAATATAGTTAAGAGCACAATGCGTTCAACGGGCCGTTGCGCCTTATGAAATGTTGCACGACTACTTTTTTCGTCTGGATTCTACACTCACGCTTCTCGTTTTTTAAGCCGCGAGCCCGAGATGTACAGGTTTATCTGTTTAAAATTTATTAACATCGAGAAACAATTTAAATCCCTTTTCTTTAGATGGCCCATGAGAGATTCATGATGAAAGGAAACGAACGCTGTTATAACTTATTGTTTGCATCCAAAAATTGGTTTTATTTCTTTTATTAAAGTGAAATGTTAGTCGGAGATATATTTTACGGTGCAATCTTCTTATTATTATATTATTATTCGTGTCATACAATACAAAATAACATCGAGATTTTCAATGATCTTCGTTTCATATAAAATTATTTTAAAAGTCGTGCTTTTAAAACACGACGACGCGACGCTTCGAATATTTTTTATTTAAAATTATTAACATAATTAATTAATTAGGCATATCAATTTCAGAGAAATTAAAGTTAAAAGTAGAACAATCTTTAAAAATGTTATACAAAAATTGTGTAGAGTTAAAATACTGAAAGCTAAACTAAAATACGAATTTCATAATTTGTTTTGTTTATTGAATGGAATAGAATCTAGTATATACACTACGCGCCAATTTCCACCGGAATTCGAGATATTGCGTGGCGGAACTCAACGCTGTGCTTTGCAACCCGTTGAAAACACACCCATACGCAGACGCTGTCCCACTACGCCATATGGTCTCAACAAATACCTTAAATATGTATTAGGTTATTAAAAAATTATATTTACAAATGTATTAGGTATACTAATGTAACGAAAATGTTTATTAGTATAATATTAATATATAAAATTAAATATCAGTAAACATATAAAATTAATGGAATTATAATAATAATAAAGTTACTAGTAATGTTAAAATTAATTAAATGCAATCCATAGCTTCGCTTAAAAAAACATTAATTACAAAACAAAAAGCTCTTAAAAGCTTTCCTTTTCAATCGCAGTAAAATTGGGGTGGCACCCTCCCTGGTTTTATTAGATATCAGAATTTAATACTACACTTTATATTTTTAATAAAAATGAAAATATGAAGCTAATATTGCAATAAATTTAATATTTATAAAATTTTTGAATGTCCTGTCATATTTGACAAATAGACTACACATGTAACGATTTACTTGTAGATACCCTTCATCCATTACATCCAGTCTATTTATTGTATATTGTTCTGAATTTAAATGTTCTTCGGCGGGCTGTATAACTCAACGCCGTGCTTATTGTTGCCATAGCGGGGAAATGTAAATAATTACTTAACTATTTAAATTTCTTAAAGCATTAAAACAGTTGCTTTAAACGAAAATCGAACTTAAAACCAGCGAATTTACAGTCCATACGTTGCCCCACTACGCCTCAATATCATTACGTAAATCCATATATATTGTAAGGTAGGGTTTATAAAGTAGTTTTTTTTAGCTTAAATTATATATCATTTTAACGTTTTATATATTTAAATTATAATTTTGTACGTTGTAAAAACACAGAAGCAATGCTAAGGACATCATCGTTGATATCGATTTTTAACGTTACGAATGTACATATATTATGCGGCATATTCCGGACACAACGAGAGGATGTATTTTATGCTTGTCGCCTGCTTTTAAGTGATCTAATTTTAGTATGTAATATCATTAAGTTTATCTCCTAAGTTATTTAAATAAGGCTTACATCGTACGTATACATATATTGAACGTATTGTTTTTAATTTTCATAGATTATAAACATAAATCTAAACATATTTTCCAATTAATTTCTTAAATTATTTTGTAATTTGATATTTTTAGTCTTTTTTTTATCTTAAAACATATTTTGGTTAGTTTGGTGTATTGGTAAGTAGGTTAAAAACGATGATAGATAGCAAACTTACAGTTCATATTACCTCACTCGAAAATTTATTTGACCCGTAGAAGAATTCAAACTAAGTATATTATACAGCTTCAAGCTATCTCTCACATATAGCAGGCTTTGCCTCACCATCAAAGTGAAAAGATTAAATCATTTCCTTGAGTAGGCATCGAACCAACGAACTGTCGCAATTACACTTGTGCCCCTTCGCCACGACTGGCCTCTCAACTAAGTATATTAAACCATTAAAAAGCAAGTGAACAAGATATGGGACTTCCAGAATGTTATCAGTAACAATATTTGTGTCAAAGAAACATGAAACTGTCATTTATTGTCACCGTTCATTAGAACTGAGTTATGATTAAGTAAAAGATACAACATATAAAAATATATCAAAAAATTTTATAATATTTTTAATAAAGATTTAATTTAGAAAATGTTTGTTTGAATTTTTTCAGTTGTAAATTGGAGTAAAATGAAGGAGCGTCCCGGCGCGGGACGGAGCGGAGAATAACACATGGGGTGCAGCGAAGGGTGCGGCGGGCGGCCCACTGAAAAGTGCGCGGGTGGGGCTGAACAAACTCGCGGGGACATGCGACTGCGGACTGCTACTTTATTAATATTTTCATAAGAAATTATAATATTTATATGCTTTTTTATTACCCATAATTAATTTGATATTGGTCAATATATATATTTTGTTTATATTTGTTTATAATTAGATATTCTCAATATATAATCGAAAAAAATATATTGTCCAATCGCAAGAATACATATAAAGACATCGTAAACCAAACGCAATTGCTGCTATAGAACAGCTTCTAAATAATAAATAGGCCTGGTTTGTATAAAACACTAGTATCTCATCTAAAATCACATTAGATACGCTAAAAATAAATGAAAATCGGTGAGAAAAACAGTGTTTAGCGGCGGGTTCAGTTGAACGTCCCTCCAGTATGTACTCTCAAATAGGGGAACAAGCATTTTAGCATTACCCCCGTGCACAACTCTTCCCGCGGGGAGGAGGTGGCCCACGGCGACGTAAAAATCAATATGCTGGAGTTGTTAAATCACGCTTATAAACGAGCACTCGTCTTCGTTTCTTAAAGCATCACATGTACATATGTTTAGCTATAATATTAATAATAACTATAAATATATATAAAATACATATCACATACATAATTGTCTACGCGTCAACTTACCGCTGGCCGGCACGTCTTCGTCTAAGTGGAATAACAATGCTTTAATCCCCTTTACAAAAGACAATGATTACGGAAAAATGTTGTCATTTTTGAAGTGGCCTACCTTAATATCTTAAATATGGATTTTTCAAAATGATTAACAAAATATATTGAAATAAAAAAAAAATTACTACACCTACCCATTAAGTATGTATGTAAAAGCTGTCACATACAGCCTAATAGACAAGTCAATCAAAGGTAGATAAGATATTGTGCCATGTGATCGTTTTTTTTTTATTAATATTAGTTTTTTTTTCTGGGAACAACAATTTATTGTACTTATAATACAACAAAAATATTTATCTACAAACATATAGTACTCGTGCAAGATTATTGTTACATAACAATACATTTTGAGTTAATATAACATATAACAAAAATATGGAGGAAAACTTAATTAATTCAAACAAATAACACGCCCTCCTATACAAAATATGAGAATGGGGGCTGAATACGTATACATAAACATTCTATACAAACCGGCTACATCAATAACAGTACGAGCGCTCGTTTAGATTAGACTTACGACTGCATTTAACTAATATAAGCTACATTTTTCCCTAATAATTCTAATCAAAATCTACAAACAATTGAAAGATTAAATTAATGTGATATTTTTATTTAAATTTTATAGATCTATACAATTTTTCGATTCATGTTAATAATAACTTGGAGAGACTACCAATTAAAAGTATATTTAAAAGCTGTTAAAATAATGAAAAATGGATGCAAATATGGCTTTATTAACAGAGACAGTAATGTTTACTACGATATATGTTATTATCGCTATAAAAACGTGAAATAGTTACCTAAAAGTAAAAAGTAATATTACTTGTCCCGTTAAAGTGGGTCACCCCCCGGCGCCCCGCGCCCCCGCACCCCTTCCTCAGCGCCGTCTCTCGTCCGCCTCACGAGTGTCCCCACTCCCCACTCCAACCCCCCAACATTCATTGTGCCGCAATATATTTCTTTTTATGTGCAAACAGAAAAGTCATTTATTTAAATTTTCTCACGA
Source organism: Heliconius hewitsoni (assembly GCA_018230445.1). Lineage (NCBI taxonomy): Eukaryota > Metazoa > Arthropoda > Insecta > Lepidoptera > Nymphalidae > Heliconius > Heliconius hewitsoni. The sequence continues at coordinate 12,612 of DWAN01001197.1, forward strand.
ATTCGCATAGCAATTTTATTTTATTATATTATCTATTTTGCGTTTAGATTTCTTTTGAATATCATAACTGAATCATGCAAGGGAAAATGTATTGGATTGAATACTTTCAATGGCTCGAATGAAGCTGTTGAAATAACTGTCTATTTCGTATTAAATCGAATCCATAGTGTTCGTGTATCGTAAATAGCTTTTAAGATTTATTATTTCAACAGGCATTTTCCGTATCATCACTATTATGTTGCCAAATTAAATTGAAAGCGCTCGACGTCGCTGAGAATAACATTTAACTCAATTGCATTGCAAAGATCACAATTTCCCCTGCTGGCCCTGGGAATGATAAAATATAACAAGACTTTTTATAATTTCGCCTTATATTATTAACTCCCGATTTAGAATTGACATTGATTTTGTATTAGGATTTTAAAATTATTATAAAAGTTTATTACATTTAGTCATATTCATTTTAATATTTCAATTTCACAAATATACAATTGTATCGATTTTTTCCTTTATTAATACTGCAAGTTCTCACTTCTTGCCAAATTTCATAATTGTACAATGTGCACTGGACATTGCACATTGTACTGGACTGGATTCGAAGGTGAATTGGTTGTTTGGTGGTTGGTTTTTTTCTGTGCTCCAAGAAACTGTAGACCTGAATATTTGATATAAATGTCACCTTGATACCACCAAGCAATCTTAAAATAAAAAGTATTAACACACGGACAACAAAGTGATCCTACAAGGGTTTCGATTTTTCCCTTTAAAATACCAAACTCTAAAAAGAGTATACATTGACAATGTGTACCATAATTAATTTAAAAGATAATAAAATTATAACAATGTATGAAAATCTAACAATATTTTCATTTTTGGTCAGTTTGTATAGCTCTGAAATAACTGCCCGGATGGGAGAAACACCATTTTGTAGTATACCTAGTTATGAATAGAAAAATTAAATTATAAGACATAAGGAAATGAATTAGGAAAAGTTGTTAAGCGTTTTGAATACTTTTTATTGACATGTACAAATCAAAGAATGTTAAATTTAATGACATCAGTTACACTGCAACATATTGGGAATTGACACTTTATGGATTCTTCGTAATGGACTTTTTCCGTATACAGTACAAGAATCTGACCAATTTGATGCAAACCAAATCAGCTAAATTATGAAAGAAATAAATGCCATTAAGCATTAAAACGATCTCATCTAGGACATCTTATATGGAAATAACAGATTAGATTATTTTACGTCACGCCCTATATTTAACGTCGCCCTATATTTAACAACAACAACAACAACAGCGCGAAAGAATAGAATGTCTTGTCATTAGGTTCCTTCTGCCTTCTTGCTCCTATTTTATGTAAAATGCGTTAAATATATAGTGTTGTTAAATAAAACTATGATAAAACTACATGTATATTAATAAAAATATATTTGATTTTCATTTGTCCACCTTATTCTGATATGAATTCTAGATTTATCTACTTCCTCATCTTACTCACAAAGCTCAAAAACACTACAAGTGCAATTAATATTTTAAAATATATTATGGAAATATTATTAAAGAAAGTATCGTCTGTCTAATTTTATTTTAAATAATCAAAAATAAAATGTATAATTAAAAATGTAAGTAATTAAATTTAATTAATATTCATTAAAACGTTTCATTTAGTAATTCCCTCTCTCACCTCTACCTCATTTGTAATTTATTACCTACTATAGACTATAGAGAAAATTGGTTTAAGAACACTAACTAACATAACTTTATAAGAACGGCTATTCCGATTTTTTAAACTACTGTATTTATGCTTAAAATGTGTGTATAATATTACATAGCAGTTGTTATTATGGCATATTCATAATTCAGTCCATTCCTGAAACATCACGTAAATAAACAACTTCCGTAAAAATTTTACAAATTGACAAGTGAAATGTACGAACATTTATTACATTTTTTTTAGTGTTGTACAAATCAAAAATTAGCAAGAAAGAAAATTTTACATTTTTTTTGTATAATAGTTTAGATAGCTTTACAAAACTATTACATTAGAATTCTTAATATCAACATAATATTATTTATCAAGTTCACGCTGTATCCCGCTTGCAGCAGGATAGGCAGAGGGAATCTAGTGTTAAGACACTCCGTTTCCCACTTTCTGCCGAAATTTGGTGGCTCAACACGCAATGTTGAGTGGCAGAACTCAACGCCGCGCGTTGCGTCGCCACCAGGGCGAGGAAATGGAAATATAAATTTAACTAAATATTTCATCTCCTCGAGTGGGGATCGAACCCACAACTAGTCGGTTTTATAGTCACACTTTGTTCCCCTGCGCCACAACCGGTCTCAGTGATGAATTTAAAAGTAGTCGTGAACATTTCGCGTATCATGTATAAACTGTATCATGTAGCAATTTTCTTTAAATACATATTTATTCAAAGAAGAAGAGCAAAATTGACCATTAAAAATACTCCCCTTTCTCTTGCCCCAATATCGTATACTTAAAACAGGTAGTTTTAATTTACAAAATTTTTTAAAATATACAGAAAATAATTCTTTACTTCTTAACTAACGTAGACTTCGTATAAATTCCTGTTCATATGAATCAGTCTATTTTCATAAATACTGGTTTTCGTGGTGTGTAAAGTTGGTTGACGGGCGATAAAATTTTACATGATAACGTCTACCTTTTTGAATTAAATTGAATTATTATCACTCAATTATCGTTATTTTGTATAAAACAAAGAAGGAGTGAATCGAATATATTCTTTTTTACGATAAATTGACATTTATTTGTAATTGTTAATTCAAATATGGTTCAATTATTTTTACTTAAATTATATAGATTAATTCAAGTAACAACGTACTGTACTTATTTGAATGGAGTGAGAGTTACTGCCTAATTTAGTTACAAGATAGTGTCTAATTTAAACTGAAACATAATCTTTTTGACTGTTTCTCTTAATTACGTTTATTTTTTAGCGGACTAAAGTACATTAATATCATTTTCTTGTAAATGTTGGTGGTAAATTACGGACAAGATGCGTATGGACTTTTAATCTTTAGCGAATTCCTCGTAGATACTTCCGTGCATATCGTACCATTTGGCAGCAATATTAGTTAAACTATATTAGGTACATCTGTCGATACGAATATAGTCTCTCTGTGAAAAACATTGGGTGAGCTTAATTGTTGAATTTACCTTGACAATTTTGTTTTAATAACTTTATCAAAAAAATAATCAAGACTTAAAAAAACCGGACCAGCGTGAGTCGGGCCTTCCCGCCGAAGGTTCCGTACAAATATTGGAAGTCTTCATCTCTTTCTGAAGTTCAAGCTTAGCTTAACCAGAGCTCTTTCATTTGATACCTCACTCGAACTAGCGGCTTTAATAGATACCAAATTTTGTTAATCCTTCTTGTAATTTGTTAGGATTTAATCACAAATATATAGTTTCAGATTTTTTGATTTCATAATTTCTGGTCTACCAGAAGTACCTCATTACTTTTAATTACCTTTATAGTGCCGCAATACGCGTTTTTTTTTAGTATAAAAAAGGCCAATTTTTTTAAGGATTTACTTTAAAAACTAGAAATACGTTTTTTTTAAGAAATCATGAGGCCGTAGATCTGAATATATATGGTTTGAATTTAAACTCGATATCTACAAGCGTTCCTGGGATAAAGACTCTTGACAAACAGACAGACGGAGAACAAAGTGATCTTATAAGGGTTCTTTTTTTTCTAAAAGGTACCGAAAAATATACATATATAGTAAAAATATGTCAACGTTGAGTTCCGTCATTCAACACGCAGTACCTCCAGAATTCGTAAGTGGGAAACGGAGTATCTTAACACTAGGTTTCCTCTGCCTACTCTGCTGTGTGTGGGATACAACCTGAAGCTGATTTAAAAATATGTCAACGATATTTATTATAAAAAATGTTTATCGTTAAATCATCTGTTAAAAAAATCTTTTGCATTTTTCTGTAATAACTGTTAAGTAAAAAAAACATAAATACGCGTTAGAATAGCGACCCTTAATTTACTAGGTAATTAATTACAAAACATAGATAAATATAACATAAATTGATATTATAGCTTTTTTGCCTACTTTTTAAATGATAATATTAGAAATATAAGTTTTTGGTCTTGAAAAATTATTTTAACCGGCAAGATGTCAATCTCAGTAACATATAAATGTGAAATGAGAGCCAAGTTCAATATGTCCGTCGCTCTCGACATTCACAGAAGAATTTAACTCAATATGTATGAATTATTATGGTCTTGAGCTTTAATTACCATTTCGAGTGTAAAATTAGGCGTCCATATAGAGCTTGAACAAACCCTCACTAACTTTTGAAATAATACAGGGAAAAGTTTTAAAAAATTATAATTATCCTGTACACATTATTGAACACTTTAAACGAAAATAGTTTGAACAAGGTATAGGTACTACTTACCATAATGTAGTAACATATTACGTTTCAGAATATATATACTTTTACACTTAAGTCAATATATTATGTTAATATCAAGTAGCCTCTTTTACAATGATTGCATATATACAACTACAAGACCATAAATAATATTGTATTTTAATATAGTATATACATAGGTAAAAAATTAATTAGTAATAATTTTTTTCCACCTACACCAAATAAGAAGCCTTAATTTTATAATAATAATTGATTGCCACGTCGTTGCACAGTAGCGTCACGTGTGCTATCCCAACAAGCTTTGTTGAACAACAAAAGAAAAAAAAGCAGTTCGATAAAGTGATTGACATGTATAAAGGCAAATTACAGGTGTTTGCAAGCAAATCCCCGTATTTAGAGTGGCGATAAAAAGCGAGTTGGCGTTCATTCATTCCGAGTCCACGCTCGCCTACACCGCGCCGTGTTGCCGTCGGCCTACCGCCACCGCCGCACGCATTTTGACAGCTGATAAGCCTCTCCGTCTTTAGTGTATTGAATGTTCCAATTTTATCATTCATTACCGGAAAATCTAAAACATCATTTATAAGATTTGTGGTAACATTTTTAAAATCATAAGACTTTTTTATAGAGGAAACAAGATAGTAAATACAATTCGCAAAGTTGTAGCATCTGGTTCCTTTGAGATGGAACATAAACACGGTAGTGGCGCACGAGTGCAAGCAGGGTCACTTAAAGTTAGTGTCGGCTCGTAAACGTATCGGGCGGGGGCTACTGCTCGCCGCCCCGCGGCGACCGCACTCGACACGCTGCCGCACGTCGCCGACGCTGTGAATCGCACCCATTCAAACACTATCATATCGTGGATGTGCCTTGCGAATTTTGTCTATCGATAATTTTGTACAGCCAAGTGTGCTATAATTGTTCCATTAGATAAATAATGTTACGAAAGTCAAAATTAAGAAATTTACGTATTGAAAAAAAGTAATAATCAATATTTACTTCAAGTAGAGCGTTTCATAATAGCTATCGTAGAATTAGAAATAGTAGAAATTAATCTAAAAAACATTTATAAAAAAATCTAAGTTAAATTAACTAATATCACCCATATGTCTAAGCGGCAATTTATAAATTAAATTTGATACATATCGGTATATATAAGACTATGAACTTCTCAAAATTAAATGAAAATAAAATTGAAGATACTTGCAACTTTCTGAGCATGTCCATGTTAGACTCCCTTGGGAAAGGCGGCGGCGGCGTTCCGACAACAGACAGCGGGTGTCAGCCGCCACGTGCTACCCAAGGCCACTCGCTTAGTGTCAAGGTCATTGCCACTCCAACTCGGTACACGCGGCACCCACGCTTCTCCTGTCACCACAAATAGAACGACCCACTCAAAACAAGCTGTGCACCGCAGGAATTCTACACCACGCTCGAGCGACACTCTCGCACCGTTAAGACTCTACGCCGCCTCACAACATGTCAAAACCAAAAGGATTAATCGTCAAAACGATATACTCCTTTTTCCACGTGTCCACGATTCAATATTTAAGAACGTAACCATATTTGTGAATACTTACGTAAACACAATAGTTCACTTCATTTTTATAAATATATATCTCGAAGTCAGAAAAGTATTAAAAAGGAGAGTCCAGACAATAAGCTTTCT
>DWAN01001198.1:0-18715 GCA_018230445.1 Heliconius hewitsoni
TATTATTTTGTAATATTTGCATGTCTCCGCTCTCGACCGATGCAAAAGCCCGGCGTTGAGTTCTACCACTCAACACGCAATAATAAAAAATCGGCGAGAAATGGAGAACGGAGTATCTTAGCACTACGTTCCATCAATCTACTCTACTGAATGATTTTTTATATAGATTTAGTTTAATGTTACGAATGTATACCTACCAAAAACTACGCCGTAGCAGTAGTAATTAGTGAATAATATTGTTGCCTAACATTTAATATAGTATGTAAACCGTAATAATATATTTCCGAACGGTCATATGAACAATATTTATTCAGTCAGTCAATGTGTCTGTATAATAAGCGAAGTAATATATTGAATACAGTATGGAGGTAACGCAGCTGCTACGCCGTGCTGTCGATATAATATTTGAGAGCTAATATGGCTAATATGAAATGAAAACCAGAATAGTATAGTATTATGGTCCATAAACGACGCGGTTCAAGTTATTATTCAGGTAAATTTTAATTAAAGTAGATTTCTGTAATTTTTGAAAATATGTTATTTTTACTTACATAAAAATCAGCTTCACGCTATATCCCGCATACAGTAGTGTAGGAACCGAGTGCAAAGACACTCCCGTAGTTCCCCACTTTCCGCTAAATTTTTCAATGTATTGCTCGTGTTGAGTGGTAGAGTCTACGCCGGGCTTTTGCCTTGGTGCTAGAGCAAATTAATGAAAATAATAATTCATCCCTTCGAATGGGGATCGAACCCACAACCCGTTAGTTACACAACAACAAACACTTATAATGTTCTTAAATCATTATAAATGCTGCCAATGCCAATACCGTCTATATTATCTAAAATTTATAGAAAATTCACAGACTTGAACACAATGAATCGTTGATCTCGTATGATCTCTAAAGACCCACGTTCCTGTGTAAGCGTACGCCTCATTAAATTTTATTTGAATAGAGGGATGAACCAGCCACCTACGAGTAGCTGGTCAGAAACTAACCCTGTAGCGTCCGCAATGTAAAAAAAATGTTTACAAATTTTTACTTTATTACTTTGAAAATAATGATTTTAAGTAATATTAGCATGAATAATAAATACTTATGTGAGTAGGTAGTATCCGTATAATTAGGCCGTCATGGCGCAGTGGCACAAGCGTGTGATTTTAAGCGACGCGACGGTGGTGAATTCGACTCGACTCAGAAGAATGATTTATTTAGTATTTTAATTTCTTCGCTTTGGTAACAAGGCAAAGCGTTGCGTTCCACTACTCAATACGCAATGCAAAAAATGGAGAACGGAGTAACTTAACACTAGGTTCCCTCTGCTTACCTTGCTATATACGGGATACAGCGTGAAGTTAAAAAAATATATATTAGTATTATATTTATTGTAGTCTTAACGACAATTAAAGTTTTATTTTTAAAATTATTAAAAAATATAGTTAAAACTTTTAACCTAAAAGAACGTTACGTAGGTTCTTAAATTAATAATAATTGTAATTAATTCATTTATGATACAATATTTTGTAAAGAGAAAAATTTATAAATATTGTTACAAAAAGTTTTAATCGTGATTTGCAACTGCAAGAAGTCTAGTAAAAAATACTTATTTTTAAATTATCAAAGATTTCAATGTCTGACTACGATTGAGTCCATTTTTGTTAACAAAACTTATATATAATAATAATTGGGTCCATATTGTTATCGTTGGTTGCGACAGAATGTACAAAAATATTATTACACGAAATTTACTACGAGAAAAATAATAATTAGTGATTAAAATGCCTTCAGAATTTCCAACAAAAAATCGCTCAAGGCTTCCAAACAGGCGCGAGTTCAAATCCCGCTACGTTAACATTTTTATACGTTTTCTTAATTAGTATTTTTCTTTAATAAATGTGGAATAGCACTTTAATAATGGAAAAAATATGACATAAACCGTGTTTATTACTATTAAGTTCACGCTTTAACTTGCATATAGCAGACAATGTACCCTGTGTGAAGACTCCTTGCTCCGTTTTCGCCTGAAATCCAAGATATTGCGTGTTGCTAGAACTCAACGCCACGTTTTATCTCGAAAGAGCGTAGAAGACCAAGTAGAAATCTGCCTCACAATCGTCGCGTTTACAGTCTGACTCACTATACCAGGTTGACTTCAAAAAAAAAACTCGCATATAAGAAAGTATATAATATAATATAATATATGATATAATTTATATGTTATTTTTTTTATTTTTTTCAACCACAATTGCTAATAAATGTTTATTTTGCTATCCCTACAATAATAACGTGTGCATCAGCTGAATGAATAGTTCCAGACGGGAAGAGCCACAAACATTACCGCCATCACCGCGCCCATCTCGCGAGTAAACAGTAAACAGTAGGTAGTAGGTACCCTTTGACGCACACACGAATCTTACATCATTCAATCCTGAACCCCTCGATGTTTCCCTCAAGAGATTACGACCCCTGCCACGTTATGCAGTTTCATAAACACATTTCAATTTCATTTTTTTTTGTTTTTTTTTTACGAACAGACGAAGATAGAGTTTTATACAGGCAAATTTTCTTCTTCATTATTATCCATTCCATTGTTTTCAAAAAGTGTAATTTTAAAATAAAGTGATAATAAATTAAACTTAACCGCATGTAATAAGCACGGAAAACCACTGGTTCGTTACGTGTAATGTAGAAATTAATTATAAATAAAATATTTACAGTGTAAGTTTGTTCCCTTGAACAAGAACTGAAGCTTATATTATTATAAACTAGTTATATTAAGAGCCTGGTACAAGAAGAATTAAATATTTTATCTAATATATACTGTAATGAGTAGCTAAATACTCAACGAACCTGCATTTTGCTATTGGGCCGTAACCGCAAAATGGCTGACCCGCATTGATTAAGATTGCTCATCGTATGCCCTCGTGTATTTCATTCAAACATTCCCATTTCATCATCGAAACCTATTTCATTAATTTAATTACTTTTAACTTATTTTTGTTGCTAATGTATGGAAATATGTCTTTTAGAATTAAGATGAAATCGAAAAGTTTATGTGTTTAATGTAATCAATTATATTTTTGATTTAATTGAAGCGTTAAATACATAACAAATTGTTTAAAAAATGATACATAGTATATATTCTTCTTCGAACTACAAAACATAGCTCAAAAAATTGTCTATTTATATTTTATTATGATATTTTCATTTAATATACCTACACAGGTACATATTGTACTCGCAAGTGTATAAACGACAAAACCGAACAATAAGCGATAGAAGCATTCAAAATTCAAGCACATCGTATTATGTTCATCTAACTTAATTATAATAGTCGCTTTAGTACCAGTAGTATAGTAATTCAATGAGCCTCTTGGCGGGACGTATGTCAGAACTCAATACGTTAGGAGAGGCATCCAAGCCGAATTCCCTTGTAAATTGGCATCTATTGTGCCAGTCCAGTTACTCTGCCATAGCTTGCAGCATTGAAAGCGTTTGAATGCTTAGCAAGTTCCGATTGCAGACTGTATGAGCAGACAATTTATATGTATGTATATGATGACAGTTCAATTCTATAAAGCCATTCGTTATGATACTTTTAAATAGCACAGTTTAATTTTAAACAAATGTTCAATATAGATCAAGTTTACTTAAAAAAATATATATATTTTATACAAAAATATATTTAAGTACGTGCATATGTGTGTTATAAAACATATGGCAGCATTTAAAGTGGATGCTGCCTAAGTCTATTTACTTCAATTATCTTTAATTCAATCAACATTAATTTCCTAAGAAATCTCTGAAATAATCCGATTTACTTTTCAATATGTTTTTTTAAATATTACTAAAAAGCAGAATATTTAGCCAGTCATTATAATATACTTATAATTAAGTTTAGATTTCTTACTTAAGAAATTTTTTTTGTTCTTTATTCTGTTTCTGTATCTACTCAAAAACTAATTACCATAAACAGGTTCTTACTATCCTTAGATGTTAACTTTAAGTTCTAATATTATATTAAAAAAAAATAATACTTTGTTTCTAAGTGTTATATTTAAGGCGGTCATTTTTTTAATATAAAATCTTACTTTATAACTCCGGCTTAATTTATCTTCCCTCCGAGGACAACGTAGACGAGATTTAGATCTATTAATATTGCTTTACGTTCATTTTTTCATTAAGATAAGAATTTAAAATTTATAATAGTATATAATTGAAATTATGTAGATACTGTAAAGAATAGTAACATATAACAATGTGTGACGTGTGTACGGGATACAATGTGAGGGTACAAGCGTGTGGCTGTAAACGCGTCAGGTTGCAGGTTCGATTCCCGTTCGTGGAAATGAAATATTTAATATTTTCATTTCTTCGCTCTGGTGTCAGGGTATAGCGCGGCGCTGAATTCCTCTTCTCCACATGCAATGCTTCTAGAATTCGGCAGAAAATGGGAAATGAGGAACGAATCTAGTTTTAAGACACTCCGTCTTTAAACTAGGTTCTTTCTGCCTACGTTACTGTGTATGGCATACAGCTAGAAGGTAAAATACGTATTATGTAGAAAAGTACTTAACTAAATAACAAAATAATATGAATATAAATGAAAAATAAAACATTGTGTGAGCTTTTATTGAAATGCTTATATAATACATTACGGTAAACATTGTTGTTTATTTAGGGCTGTTCTTCGGTTTAACTGATTTCTATAGTAAACAATTTGCGATCTTCCAAACCAATTAGCTTATTAAATTATAATTTCTATTATTAATAAAAAATAATTTGTTAATTATTCCCCCATCCATTTTGTTACATAGAGGCTACAAGAATAATTAAGTTAATTTTTATCATAAAATATAAATTAATTTAATATTTACGTACTTTTACGAAACATAAACAAATTTTATATTAGAACAAAGCCTCACTCAGTAAATCGAAGTATATCTATTCTAAAGCAATATTTTACCGAATTGATTCAGCCGCGCGCCGTTGGAATGAAAAGCGACCGCGAACTCTGATGTAGGATTTTACCAGTTAGTTATATCGATACATTCGCATCAATTCTCATTGATTTTCCAGTTTTGGCATTACGCTTTTACCTGTATTGCTGTGCAGGATTCAACTGGACAAGCAGAGGGAATTTAGTGTTAGGACACTCCGTTCTCTAATTTCTATCCGATTTTCAAAAAATGGCAAATTGGGTGGCGAAACTCTACAATAGCGGTGGTTGGTTTTGCCTACAAGAGCGGGAAAATGAAAATTATGTAATGTAACTCTCCCGAACGGAGTTCAACCTACAACCATAGCCTTTACATACAATCGCTATGCCACGACGGCTTCAATATATGTATAGATATATATTTTTATAAAAGCACTTTCTTATGTATCATATATCAGTGAGCTTGCACGTATCATTTTGACTTTGATAATATAACGATCGAACTTAATAATACTAATTATAAATTTCACCAAATCGATTAAATATAATAATAATTATAAATATTTTCTAATAGTTCATGAATTATAAAACAGAATAAGACCCTGTTAAGCATTAAATAATTAAATTAGGGGAATTAATTAATTAGATTATTTTTAAATATAAAGAATGTATTTTTAAAACGTTGTGTCTTGCGTTACAGGTATTCCCATAGTCACGTCTTACAAAATGCTGTTCCAGCACAGTCTGTTCCAGTCGTGAAATTAAAGTGAAGAACAGTAAACGATCACCATGGACCATCGGATATTTATCTTTTTGGCAGTACTTGCCCATTTTAGTAAGTATTTTTTTTTATAATTTTATTTTTTAATAGCATTTTCTCTTTTCTTTTAATAAGATTTTCCATTCATATTTACAAAAATAAAAAAAAACTTATAATGGTGAGCGGCCAGTCGTGGTGCAGCGGTGGTTTCAATCTGCACTCGGGGGAATTAAATACTTAATATTTTCATTTCTTCGCTCTGGTGTGAAGACAAAGCGAGGCATTGAGTTTCGCAACTCAACGCGCAATGTCTCTGAATTCGACGGAAAATGGGGAAACTAAGTGTCTTAACACTAAGTTCCCTCTGTCTGCCAGGATGTGTACGGGATACGATGTGAAGCTAAAAAATTATTATAACTTGAATCGTTAATATGGTGTTACCTATAAGAATAACAATAAAAAATAAGTGAAAAAGGAAATATCTATGGAGTATTGAATATTGGGGTCATATATGTTAGGTCCGAAAATATTATTCCGAACAAACGATGCATACAAAACAGAGAAAGGATGAAAATGTTCTGCGCAAAGTAATTGAAAACACATAGATTGGAGTGGGCGCCCATCCCGATCGTATCTAAGGTAGACTATCTCAACCCACTTGATGGCAAATGGGCCGGAAGTAACAAGGATATAGCGACACGACCCAGCCAGAATTTTGTTATCCAATTTCTATGTGAAAATGCAACATAAATTTGTATTTGGCAACGCACAAAACGTTGCGTATACCTTATATAATATATTCAGTATGTTTTTGCTAGAAATAATTATATATTTTGAGACCAGTCGTGGCGAAAGTGTGACTCTCGAGAATACAGCGTGAAGCTGTTTTTTTTTTCTTTTAAATTTATTTTAAAGTAGAGCATTTTAAAATAAAAAAAAAACATAATATTATATGTTTATTTTTAAAAGATACATATAAATATTTATCAGTAACTTCAATGTTGCTATCACATTAAAATTCCATTATATCCATTCCATTATTCCATTTTTCAATATACACAAATTGAGGGAGAGGAGTTCACGCGTCATTAAACAAGCAACACGCGTAGACATGACTAAATTTCATATCTTCTCTTTAAGAGTGAGAATTAAGTAACACACGATTTACCAATCAATGGTATCGAAGTAATATATTAAGTACTAAAATACTTTTCAGCTCAGAATCTTTTACACTTCATATAAGTTTCTTATTTATCGTTTACGGTTCCGTTTTATCGTTTACTTTTCTTATTTTTAAAATAAAAAATATATGTTTTGATTTTTAGTAAATTATATGTGATATTTTTAATTTAAAACGCAAAATTTCACTCTCTTACAGGTTGCACATTGGCACAGAGTCCATTTTATGATGGTGGACCAAAAGCAGCAAACCCAGCGCCAGTGGGTAACTTCTTAACGCAAACTGTTTACGGCTTCCTTGATTTCACCACTACAATAGGCAATACAGTAATGGTTTTCTCACCGCAGTCCGCCCCACCACCAGGTAGTATAGTCTTAAATTTGAGTATCCAAATTCCAATTTTAAGTTCGTTTTATTGAAAATATTTTTGTTTTTATTATTCTAATATTTATATAACAGCTCCTTTTAATATACAAACGTAAATAATCTAATTAAATAATAATTTTGATAGCGGAAATTTGTAAAAACATACAGAGATACTAACAACGCAAATAAGATTTGTGACTAACAAACTTTTATAAAAATTTCAAAATAACTTGATATGATCATATGGCATAGTGGTTAGAGTAGGTTCAAATGACGCCGCGTTCGAAAGAATATTTTTCTTTCCGAATTGTGGAATAAGATTTTTAAATATTTAAAATATCTAACCGTTCTTTTTTCATTTAGAACCACCGTCAACTGAAAAATCTGTTCAAGAAAACATTATAGAAACTAAACCACCACCAATAAACAATGTAAAACCTGAAGCAATCAAGCCCAGCAAAACTGTGGACAAGGATATAACAAATAAAGCGGGAATTCCTATAGGTGCCTCCAGTGCTATTTCAGTTATTAGCTCTCCTCCTAAAATTGATATAATAAATATACCAAAATCTGTGGCAAAAGAACAAAAGCAAATTATCACAAAAGTAGAAGTCGTCGCAGGACCATCCAAAATCGTAGAAAATAATGCTGCCAAACAGTTAGCTAAAGCCAACAAACAATTACCACAGGCGAAAAAGCAGCAACCGAAGAATCAACCAGTGAAAAGTGTTACTAATATCGTGAGCAGCAAAGTAGAAGTGAAACAAAACCCCGAACCATCTTCAATAGTTAATTCAAAAGTAAATAGTGTGGTTCAAATCCAATCAAGTGAAAGCGAAGAGGAGCCAGCAGTTCTAGTGTCAAATAACATTAGAGAGCCAGAATACGATTACTTATCACGCCAGCCCTCTGAATTTGTAGAAGAAACTTATAGAGTTATCAATTTACGTCCATCAAAAAGTCATGCGCAGAAACCGAAAAATAATCTTAAAAATAGACACCAACCTACTCCACCACCTGATGATGAAGAACATCCGATTGGGCTAGTAACGACACTTGGCGGAACGATAGTTAAGGATGGCCTGACGACAGTCCATGAAACCAGTGTCATAGGCACTTATATTTCTGGAAAATATGCACAAGTACTAAATAGCAACTCAAAAATTCTACAGTCTGGACATAAAGGCAAAATATCCCCCAGTCCGTCGCACCGAATAATCAAAACCGTAGCACCAGCGATAACAAAGAATCATCGTCACAACTTGGAACCGACGCCGTCAATAAATGACGAAGACACCGGTTTCAGTAAAACAACTCGACGACAAACGAGCAGTGGCAGCTCCTTTAAGAATCGTCTCAGGTCGCAAAATAATGAAAACGATAATACACCGCCACCACCACCACCGAGCCAAGGCAAAAAATTTAAAAATAGGAACTCTTCTCAATCTCAACGAACTCAAAGGTATGTTGCATATATTACATTACATCATTCATATACGTCCTCAAAATGTGGAAACTGAACGGAAAGATTACATTACCTTTATTTACATTTAGCTTATTAGACTAACCCATATTATGTAGAGTAGCTAAGAATAATCAAACTTACATTGTATAAATAAGTCATCAATATTTTTGAATAAAAAGTTACTAGTAGTAGTAGTTGTAGTAGTTGTAGTGTACAGATAATATAATTATAATCGTTGTCCTTCATTTTTGCGCTTTGTTGATATGCTTCTGCATATCAATTACACCATATTCACGTTATGAAAAAAAAATCGACAAATTAACAAAAAACCTTTTTGTTAAAAACGTAATTAAAATGATATTTTATAAGAAAAGCCTATATACATTATTAGGATTAAATTTAACTAATGCTAGCACAATAGACTTAACCATACAATGTAAGTTCATAAAAGTAACAATCATATTTGAAGTTAAGTGAAGTATAGCGCAGCGTAAATTTTCCGTTTTCAGTACACGTTTTCGACCAGCCAAATCTCCTCAACTGGCAACCGTGTCTGTTTTCAGTGAAAGTTCATCACCTTCGTTTTCAAATAGACGAAAGAACAATCGTAACTCTGGACACAAAACAACTGTAACACCGTCAAGCAATACTGAAAATCAATCGAAGAGGGGATTCAAACCTCGTATACAACCAACTTCAGTCGAACAAGTGACTCCGGCTGCAACAAGTGTTTATAAATTCAAGCTTAATAGACAACAGGGCTCTGGACGCTGGCAGTATAAAACTAGTCCTAAACCAAAAGTAACTATACGGAAAATGAATGACGATGACCAAACAACCCCAATGAGTGCTGAAGACCAACCCTCTAACGAAGTATCTCCTCAAGCGAGATCAGATAACGACTTAGAACTATCTGGCTCCCAAAGCGGTCCGGGAACGTTACTTGACAATGAAACTGAAGATAATTCCATTGAAAAGCCGCCGCCGGTCGAAACACTCAAAGTAGAAATTTCCACTCCGGCTGATTTCCGAGATGTTTATTACGAAATTGCAACTCTTAAGTCTCCTTATACTTTCCAGGTAACTTTTTAAGACAATATATTAAAAAAGATTTTATTAATCAATATTTTATAAATAATAAATTTAGTTTTATAAAATATTTTAATAACATTGTCAAATCTTATAATAAATGCTTATTTGTTTAGCTTCACTGTATCTTTTTAGTCCGCACATAGCAGAGTAGACAAAGGGAGCCGGGGAATCTAGTGTTGGTATGTTGGAACAAGGTATTGCGTGTTCAGTAGTGGTGCCAATTATCAACGCCGCGCTTTGCCTCGTTACCAGACCAAAGAAATGAAAATATTAAATACTTTATTTTCTCGAGCGTGACTCGAACCCACAACCACATAGTAAATTATATAAAAAATATAGGATACAATTTCACTATATATTTTCATTACAGGTTGGACGCGTGAAAAACACTCGTATTATAACAGTAACTACGACTATAGAAAAGCGAATTGAGCCAACAGCTTTGCCTCTTAATTCTCAGATTCCGCTCAACGAGCCTTTAACTGAAAACATACTAGCCACAGCATCACCATACGGCAAAGATCACTACTTGTTAGACTCCAGTATAGCAACTCTGCCCGCAATTACGCTCTCATCAGATGTTGAAACTCCTCCATTGGAAACTGTGACTGAAACCTTTAGTACTACGCAAAACATGCTTAAAACCCACATATTACCAATAGTGAGAGACGCTAACGTAACCAGTAGCCTTACTTTTATACAAACATACCAAGTCACTAGATTCGTTACAGCAACCAAAACATTGCCCCCAATGGACTTCTTCCAATTCATACCGAGCAAAACATTGAAGGAATTTAATAGTCGACTCGATGAGGCTGGCTCAGAGCTTCATTTAGAGTTAGATTTTGGCGACAGCAATGAAGACGAGGATGGCGTTCCTCGTCGAGTGTTCCCACCTGACTTAGATCTCGCGAATATCGGATCCAATTTCGACCTTACCGAAATAGATAAATACAGAGACAACCACTTAAGGCTTAAAAAGGCACACGGACAAAAGCACAATCCTGTAACAGAACCACCAAATCCAGTAACACCAGCTCTTACTCCAGAACAAGCTCAACAATTGGCTTTACTAAGACTCTTGAATCCTGCTGCTGCTGCTCAAATACCGAACGTAGTGACAACATCAAAACCTGTTTTGAAATTCGAAACAATATATGAGTCCCATGTAATTCCACTGTTCGATGGTAAAAATACTATTCAAAGTACAATTTCTCGGCCAGTTGCAACTATTACGAAAACTGAATATGAATTAGGAACTAGTAGCTTGCCGGCTCTACCCCTCAACCCACTTTACCCCCAACAACAGTTTACAGTAACTTCGACGCCAGTTGTTCTGAACACTGAAGTCGTCGCTACGAACAGTCAAGTTCTGAAACTAACGTTTGGTGCCAAAACGGTGTACACGACGTTGTACTCCACTAAAGTAGTTCCAACCGTGCTAACTTCGTACGTAACGTCATCCATCCCGATCCAACCAAGTGCGGCGCCTGGTTTTCCTGGATACTTCCCGGCACCTTTCGCCCCCTTCCCATATGTAGGATAAGCTGAAATTGAAGATAGCATTAAAAATATACTAGTGAAAGTGGTTGTGATGAAAAAACTATATAAAGCGGCGTGATAAAACTATATCGCGAGTGAGTGAGCAGTAAACATTAGAAAATCTCCATAATTTCACGATTTAAAGCGGCCGTTGATAGTGCATGAAACTTTAATGTATGGTTATCTAGTTTCTTTGATGTATGAAGTAGAAACATGGAGAAGTCCTAATATTGTAAAACAGGATTGCGAAGTGTGTAAAAATAGTACCGCAGTTTACTTAAACACAGTAAATCGTTTGTAAATACTCGTAATTTATATTATTTTTATTTTGTAAATAAGTCGTATTATATTTTAAAAATTAAGTAAAAACGAAAATGTAGATAAAATTATGTTTTTACATAGATATTTTGTATAATTGCTTCAATAAATTGATAAATAATAAATAATTATATAATTCCTTTTGTTTTTATTTTACCTAAAGAAATATAATAGTTACTAGTAAAATAATTTTGCATACAAATTTATTAAAATCATCGAACCGCATGGGGAATTAAAAACATTATTTTTTTTTTTGCAATTCTATTAGTAAACGTTAAAATAAAAAACAAAAAAAACGACACAGTTATCACCATGTATAGACCATAGTAGATATATTAATTTAATAAATATCTCATGCAATTTATTTGAGGGCATGCAATTTATAGAGACACAAATGTATGACTGTGAACGCGACAGGTTGTGGGTTCGATTCCCACTCGAGGAAATGAAATATTTATTTTTTTCATTTCTTCGCTCTGGAGTCGAGGCAAATTAAAACCGAGGAACAACTGTTGTACAAATTAGCTTTGGAGAGGTTCTTGTTTTTTATAAAACAAAAATCTGATTCAGAAATCAAACATCAAAACAAGCAAGTACGAAGTCTTGCCGGATAAACGTGGAAAAAATAATTATTTATCTCTATTTTACAGGCCCTTTTTCAGCTCTTGCTTTACTCCGTATCCGCGGTGGCAGGGTAGGCAGAGCGTTAAGATACTCCGCTCCCACTATCCGCCGAATATTGTAGGTGTTGCGTGTTGAATGGCGGAACTCAACGCTACGTTTTGTCTCGACACCAGAGTGAAGAAATGAAAATATTAAATATTTAATTTCTTCTTGAGGAAGTTTTGACTTGAAGAGCTTTCGACATTTCTACATACCAAGTTAAGATCTGTTGCAATGAAATATCTAATAGAATTTTATAATAATATATAATTTATATTTTTTTTGTATTAAAATTATTAACATAACTAGAGTTAGTGAATGAATTTAATTTAAGTAATATAGTTCATTCACTATGTGTATGCATTCACTAGCTAAATAACTAGAAAAACATAACAATTTATTAAGCGTCGTAACTAGTAGATACACTTCAAAAGATGTGAACTCATTTCGTGTATGATATCTTAATTAAAGTCGTCTGATAGCAAAACGGGGGCGAAAGAAACAAAGAGGCCTTGAGAACTAAGATTAATGGGAGCTGTTTTGTAAACTTAATAAACAATATTAACCTTTAGATTTCGCTTTTCTTAGAATATTAATATTGAAGTAGGCTAGACATTAAACAAACTTTGTATACAAACTGTTGGAACATTAACTTATAGAATATTATAAAGTTTCGCTCCTGTTGTATGGTTGTTTCATTATTTATATTATGAATTTCCGTCGTTCTATATAAAGCTGATAATATTCAGCTTTATATAGAAAGATCGTATTATATATAGTCAGCCAGTCAGTTAGTCACATATCCTTTAATAAAAACAGAATTACAATTTTATATATTTACTCATAAACTCATAAGTATCGAAATCAAATTCAAGAAGAAAAACCTTAACTAGAACTTCTATAAATAATTCAATTTATTCTTGAAAAACAATCCGTTCGAAAACATACATATTTCATAATTGAGTACAAAGTATCTTCATCCATAAGTCAGTTCTAGAAAAATAGTGAGAGAACTAAAGATTCAATAACATCTAGATAAGCTAAAGTTGTTTATACTTCTTGTAAAACTACAAAGACGTTTGTTCGCTAAACACGGAAAGTAAATAACTTAAAACTAAAGCCTTATTTATAACTTATAGTATCAAATGTCAGTATTCGTTCCTACTAAAGTTACTTAAGAGATCAAAAATTTGCTTTTGAATATGTAAGTTATTAGTTTGAGGCGGTCACGGCACATGGGCACAAACATGTGACTGTAAACTCGACGGTTTTGGGTTTGACTATCGCTCGGAGAAATGAATTACTTAATATTTTTATTTTCTTGCTCTGGTAACAAGGCGAAGCGCGGCATCTAGTTCTTCTACTCAACGCAATGACTCCATATTTAGGCGGAAAGTGGAGAACGGAGTGCCTTACTACTAAGTTCCCTCTGCCTATCCTACTATAAGCAGGATACATTATTAAAAAATTAAAGATATTATTTCATTTATTATTTTATAACCAACACAAATGCAACATAAAAAATAATTAAATATTTTACAACACATTTTTACAAAAAAAAAAACAATCAAAAAGCTAGCAATTGACACGTGAGATAACGATCGAAACGTCGATATTTCATGTCAACGACATCTCAACGGCGTGCTCGCCATCGCAGATACGCTTGCAGCATCCGCTTTGTTCTGCAGATGACGGCTTTGTTCCCGTGTGACGTGACAGTTCTGTGCCTAAAAGGCAAAATCAATAGACACAGCCGTAATTATTCGGTTTTTCAATTAACAACAACTCTCTTTTATATCTAGAGTTAGTTGTGTACGAACAGGGGTATATAAATATTTATTTGTAAAGCATATATAACATGAAATATGTTAAATTATTTATAGGTAAATATGAATAAAAAACGATAACAATATGACAATTTACAAAATCATTCCGTCAACATCTCGTTGTAGCATTTGTATTGAATGAACAAACATGTATCTAGTCAAGTTTCGGAAGCTTCAAAAGTTTTATTTAATTCACTTAATAATTAAGATAATTACTTATAATTATTTTATTGCAAGAGACAGAATTGGATAGCGGACAAGAAATGAGTCAAAAATCTAAACTTAATATAATGTTTCACATTTCCGTTTAAAGTACTAAGTCAATATTCTATTATAAGAATATCTTAACTATTGAAAGGTCTTGCGGAATTACCTATTACTAAACTGAATATACTCATTTTTTATAACTAATACTGCACGACACGACTAACCTAACCTATCAGTAAACAAATTTAAAAAATATTTAAAACGATCCAATATCAGCGACGTCATAAATCTATACTGGTGCAGTTCGGTGCGCGCTGATTGAACGAGGTTAGGTGAAATCGGCTTATCGTCCGCCGATGGAGTAAAGGGTATAATGTCATTGGAGTGCGCCCCGTCCGCCCGACACACGCCCAGGCAAATTGACAATGCCTTCACTTTTTATCTCGGGAAACCGCCCTACAATAGTATCACGTTTTAAAAGCACAATAGATATGAAAGAATGGAATATCATAGCGCAATATAGGCATTAGGTACGTATGTATAAAAAATGATTTTCACGCTTTATATGAAGTCATTAAAACCATATCGTTTCATACAAGCCATTTAAAAATGTTTTTAACTATTAATGATGTATAATCGAATTCGTTAAGGACGTTGTTAAAATGAATGTTACGTTATAATACATCGATTTCCAAGATATTTTTTTATACTTATATAAGCTAGATAACATCTCGAATTCAAAATTAAAGAATTTGGTCTTACAACATTTTTTTCGCTTATACCTATACGTTACGTATTTTTATTTTGTTGAAAATCTTTTCATAATACAACAATGCACTCACTCATATGTCCTAGTCAACTAAAATATATATTTATTTTAGTAGATAAGATAGTGAAGGTTCTTTCTTATATCATATAATAGTTTCTCCTGTAAAACATTGTGTGATATTCTCGTATCAACATTAATGTAAGGTTTTCTTAGTTTAATATTGTATATATTTTTATAATTTTTCTTTTCTAATTTTTATAACATTTAACTCTTAGTTCTATTAATAAACAATATTTTACTAACAACAAACACAATCTGTAGAAGAAGAGATTGTTAAAAAATGATTTTTTTTACTCATTCAAGGACTTACTGTATTAGATCTAATATCATCATATTTATTTTGTACCTTAATCAATCGGCAATATAGAAGAGAACGATAACAGTTATCAATTAAAATCTATGCAATCATGGTATCGGTAAGGAGTAATGGCGATAAGGATATGAATAACTCGTATTGTATTTACATTTAAAAGATAATATAATTAACGTCAAATAAGTAACCTATCAAACAAAAACCAACGTCAAAGTGTTCATTATTATTAGAAAAAAAGTGCATCATGTATAAAATAATATTAATTCCAGTGATTTTTATAGTATTGAGTGAGTACCTACTTATATCTGTTTATTTTGAAGTTATGAATGTCCTAAATTCATATTTAAACATAAAATATAACTTTTATAAAGTCATTTCAACTAATTGCGTCAATTATAAAAGTTCCTATTCTGAATTACTTTGTTAAACAAACACACAATACTATTGAAAGTTAAAAGTTCTTTTGGCAAAAATAATAATGAAAATAAATGAATCACGACAAGTGAATAGCTACTGGCAACGGCCTTTGATGAAATGGAAACTTTTGTAGGTGGAATCCTTACAGCGGCCCAATCCAACCAACGGAACGAAACCCGTTGTTTTCGGTTCACGTGGCTGGGGCCAAGATATGATAATCAGAGTATAATCCTAAACGCGACATGCCAGGACGCTACGAGAATGGCACAGGGAGTCCCCTGTGAATTGCCGTTGGTCGCATCATGTAAGCTTGTGGAAACGTATATATTTATACTTCTTTTATATTTGGGTTCAATTTAATAATAATGATGTTATAAAAATATATTACAATCACATTCACAATAATAAAAAGAACTACTATTGGTTCTGATGTCAGTGGTGAAATTAGAGCCCAGTCATGGCGCAAGGGCACAAACTGGTGTGACTTTAAAAACTGATTATGAGTTTGATCCATATTCATATTCATTTATTCGCTCTGGTGTCGAGGCAAAGCGCGGCGTTGAGTTTCGCTACTCAACACGCAATGTCATCAGAACTCGGCGGAAACTGGGGATCGGACTGTTTTAACACTTAGTTCCCGCTGCCTACCCTGCTGTGCGCGGGATACAGCGTGACATAAAAAAAATACAAACTTCCAAGTAATATTTGCGTAAGAACCGTGTAAGGCAAAGACCACATTAAAAATAATATCTTGTGGGGCCATTTATTATATTCCGGTTGTACCTATTTTAGATGACGGCTCTTGGCCAAATGTTGAATACCTGTGGACCAATTACATGAACGACTCTACATGCTTGCTCGCTGATAACGATGTTTGCGCTCAATATACGTACTATTTTAATGGCGTTGGTAAGTTACGCTGTGTACTATGAATAATGAAAACCAATAAAAAAATTAATAATGATATTTACTGTACATACGGAAAGATGTTGTATATTTTTTGTGTTTTATATAACCTGAAAAATATTCAAGAAGGTATTTCTAACTAGTGACAATAATTTCATTTGCGTGGACACTCACTATTGGTTCTGCCAAATTCCTATCCACCGCAATTGTAGTCAAACGCTGACGGTGGGACAGCGTGAAAATTAAAGCCGTATGAACTACGGCTTTAATTTTCCATGATTTTTACTCGTAAATTACAATTGCCTTTTATTACATTTTTATATCGTAACCTAAAAATTAAGTAAGTAAAAATAAAAAAAAAGTAAGTAAAAGTATTTAATAAACAACGTAATGTGTGTGTAATAGTATAGATAGATGAGCCTCTGTAGTGTAACGTATCTGTTTTTAGTCACGAGATTGTGATGTTACTATTCCGCTCTCCACGATTGCAATTCGTGGAGAGCGGAGTGTCTTAACACTATAACCGATAAAATAAAATATCAACGGGATACCGATAAAATAAAATATAATTTTCTTTTCTAAGAGTGGAATAACACTTACAAAAATATTAAGAAAATATTATTACTTAGACAGCATCGCGTTAGGCTTCATTTTTTAAAACGCAATATACAAAATAGGACGAAAAAAACAAAAGGTTAATATAAAACTAGGTTCTCTTTTCGTGCCTTGTAAATTGCAAGAGAAATTACATTAAAGCATTGAGGTATATTAAACACATTTGAATTTTCAGTGGAGAATTCAACATATATGTGTACGAGAGCCGTCAGTGCTAACGACACGGCTATCACGAGCGGTTGCTACCAAGACAGGAGAGGCAGTTACTCAACCAAAGTGTGCCTGTGTCGCAGCATCCCGGGCGGGTTCCCGTGTAATACTGCCGCAGTGCCTCATCTACTGTCCGTTATAAATGTTATTATGTTCATATTTTTAATTCTTTGGTGCTAATTTACACAACTCATTTTCATCTTTTCATTTATTAATTTATTGTAAATTAAATTATATTTCGTTATTAGTATATTTTATTAGCATTATGTATAAAAATAAAGCACATACCTATAACATATTACTCGTGTATTGGTTTATTTGTAAAAAAAATATAATATTTTTTTCGCTTGTATTTTTCCGAATCCCCATGAACTTGAGATATAAAAGCCAAGCAGATAAAAAATAAAAAAATATACATACATATTTATTTTACTTTCTTACCGCTACAGCAATTTAAATAAAAATCAAGTTTAAATATTGTCATTTTTCACAACGGAGAAAGATAAATCTCTTTTATATATAATAAGTTAAGCTTACTGTACTTATCTATTGAAGTAAATATTATTTTATTTTTTAGCGTCAGGCGTAGGCGTAGCTGTATCCCGCACACTACAGGGTAGGCAGATTTAGTGGCGGAACTTAACGCCCCGCTTTTCTTGAGTTGAAAAAAAGGAAATATTAAACATTTCATTTCCTCGAGCGTTTATAGTCACATTTTGAGCCGCCGCGCCACGACTGGCCTGAAAATGCAGAAAAATTCTGAAAGTAATTACTTTCATTAATTAATGACGCAAATAATTGTAAGGCTTCTCATGTTAGGCCCTTTGTTTGTAATTTAACAATTATAATACGCTCTCCCAAACATAATTGTAGATGTAAATATAAATAACTTGAAACTGAAAACGAATATTTAATAAAGAAAAATCTAACCATTAAAAAAAATATCTGAGTAATTGAAATGAACAAATGAAATAAGTAAAAGTAACTTAACGTTTTTAATATATTAAAAAAAAATCCCCACTTTCTGCCGAATTCTGGAGGCATTGCGTGTTAAGTGGCAGAACTCAA
>DWAN01001199.1:0-18711 GCA_018230445.1 Heliconius hewitsoni
CAAAAAATCGAAACCACCTTGCAAATGAAAGTTTGGAAGCAGTTTTACGTGTTGCTACAAGTAAATTAGAGCCAAATATAAAAAAGATTGTACGCACTATGCAGTGCCACGCTTCAAATTAATAAATTCTTTTTCAGTTTTAATAAATTATTATCAATTCTTTATTGTCTTTCATTACCTATACTTCTGGCGGCCGGCCCGCCATCAGTTCAGGATTTGCCCGAGTGGCACCTAGTCTTAATAAGTCTGTGCAACCATGCACTACAACTATACTCTATACTTATATTTTATACCTATAAAATAATATATCATGATTGGTTATGCCGAAATACCAAGGGCTATATAATCCAAGGTCGAAGAGTATTATTACCAGCAGAGATGTTTTCATTATGGAGAAAAAGAACTTGGATATATTAAAAGCAGTTATTATGAAAAATCAATAAAGTTACTACAGTTTTCAAACAAAATAAATAATAAAATTATCGTTTTAAAATAAAACCGAAATAGCTTCAATGTCCAAGAGGGCTCCGCGGGCCCTCTAAAAACCCTCAATAGGAGGACGGGTTGAGACTGAATTTCAGTTTACTAGTGAAATATCTTTAAATAGTTGAATAAACTTTTTACCCGAGATTAGTTCTTTTAATTGGAACTCAACACTATTAACTACCTATTAACAACATACTCGACCTCAGTTGAAAGAATGAACAGATGAACATCACACAACGAAATATTACAACTACAGATTTTTCAAAAGTCGAACGACAACCAGCAAGAAAATTGCCCGTGACTTCAAATATCATAATTACAATATTCACAACTCAGTATGCATACTTTTATTTCTTTGCTATTGCGTGCTATTGCTGCGTTTTTTCTCTATTTCACAATAAAACCATGGATTAAGAGAAAAGCTAAGGGTACACTATTGTCCGAAGAATAGAATAAGAGTTAGGAAGATATCAAATTGCGTGGCATACGACACACCACCGGAACAGTAAAGAAGATTTACTTTTGAAGACATCGACGACAGAGTGAAATTTACTTTGATTCCTATTTCAAATCAAAATATATTTCATATATTTCTTTTTAATTTTCAGTTTTTTTTATTTTAGTCTTTTTTAATTTGTATATGTTTTGTTAAACACTGAATATCTATCCTATTAACTCGGGAGCTTGTACGATTTCCGTATAGATTTT
Source organism: Heliconius hewitsoni (assembly GCA_018230445.1). Lineage (NCBI taxonomy): Eukaryota > Metazoa > Arthropoda > Insecta > Lepidoptera > Nymphalidae > Heliconius > Heliconius hewitsoni. The sequence continues at coordinate 1,195 of DWAN01001199.1, forward strand.
TATATTGCTGACAACGCGACTTTGTTAATAATGTATAAACCACGAATTATATTAAAGGCATAATTTATAGAAAAAAAATCTGTTGACCAGCAGCGCTCTTAACGATCACCGCAAACTGGGACTCAACCTAAACTTATTTTTTATAACTCATTAACTTTTACACATTAATCTTATAGTTTGTGTCATCTCAATTACGACTGAGCCATACAGTGTATATTTAAATGAGTAACCAAATATTGCACTAAATCGATCATAATAATAAAAATATTCCGTTAACATAATTTGATTAAATAAGTATGATGCAAGAAAGGAAAATGTTAACATATTTTAAGTTTTGGATATTTAAATTTTTATTTGTACTACTTAACACTAGGTACCTTCTGCTAAGCAATATATTTTAATATCTCCTGAATTGTTTCCTGAACTTCTCATAATGATAATCATCTGTGGCCCTTTCACCTTTTGCTTTTTTTACAATTTTATTGACACTTTCCTCTATTACGTTTGTTTTTATATTGCTAATTTCCGGTTTTTCTACTTTTCTTTTTTTCGCATTGACATTATCCAGATTGAACCTATTATGTTGGACGAAATTTACAGCCATGTTGGTCGGTACAAACTGAGAAGGGCCATCTTTTTTGTTGTGTCGCTCCCATAGTAATTTCATTTTAGCTTCTTCTGTTGCTTCTATATTTTTTATCTTTGCGTCAATACCTAGATCAACTTCAGGAATACCGCTAAGCATTTGATTGGAAAGCATTTCTTCGGATCTGTGAGCGGAGGATACTCTCAGATGTTCGGGTAATGAAAGTAACGCAGCTTCTTCGGGAGGCAAATATTTCAATGAGTCAATGTCATCAGATTCTTTTTTGTTTTGATCCGATCCTTCTGTGAACAAAGAATATAATAATGTATTTTAATAGACTCATTCGTAATAAGTAACTCTACTCTATATAAATGAATTAGACTGAGATCCCGAATTGATGAATTAAAATTAAAAAATGTTAAGCTATTTATTAGTTATTCAGTCTAAAGCATTAATGCTCATCAGTCTTGCAATATATTATTTCGTTCAATGAAGCAGAAAGGCAAACCATCAATAATTTTAATTTATTTTTAAGCTTCACACTCTATCCTATGTAAAGCAGGGTAAGCAGAGGCAACCAAGTGTTAAGAAGACACTCCATTCCCGATATTTTGCCAAGTTTTCGAGACATTGCATATTGAGTACTCAATATCACACTTTTTTTCCAGAGCGAAGGAATGAAAATATTAATGAAAAATATTTTCATTCTTCAATCATTTCCGAAGTAACCCATAACTGTCACATTTATAGTCACACACTTGTGACTGCACTACAGCGACCTACTGCTAGAAGGAAATATATCAAAATTTTAGATGTGTGCCATATTATGAATAACCTAAGGAATTAATTAGACAATCACATAATAGATAGACAATAATCTTTGGAAATAACACATATAAAAAATTATAAAATTATTAATTACCTGAATTTTAATGCAGGATTCATAGTAAGTTGTTGATTATTCAAAAAATGTATTTCAATAAATGGTTTGATTTTAACCCAACTATTACTTGGTTCTTAAAGATATTTTGAAAAACATGAAAAACAAAATTACTATTAAGAGGGAGCTCTTCAATATCTGTCTACTACCCATAATGATGTATTGTTGTCAAACTTGGGCACTAATTCAATAACCCAAACACTGCAAACCAAACTAAGAACTGCCCAGAGAAGCACAGAAAGGAGTATCCTCAGATACAAAAGGGAGAGATCAGATGCGTGCATCTAACCTATGCAAGATCACCAAATTCAAAGGTGTTACCATGCAGTGCAAACTACTAAAGTGGAGATGGTCTGGACATATAGTAAGGCAGCCAGTAGAAAGATGGGTAAAAAACTTCACCGAATGGACACCCTGTTATAACACAAAAAGATAGTTAGACCGTTCAAAAGATGGGTTGATGACTTGTACAGGAGAGCAAGTAGTCTCTGGATAAGAACATCCAGAAACAGAGAAGAGTGGAAGAAGTTAGAGGAGGCCTATGTGTAGGCAGAACACACTGATGACAAAAAATATATTTTAAATTATGTAAATTGTTAATTGCAAACTTTAAATTAGTAATAAAAGCTTTATTATTATTATTATTATATTACTTAGCTGGACCAATGTCAATTTCTAATTTAAATATCAAAATTGAATTTAAATTGCAATAAATTCTTTTAATTTAGTTACTAGATTAAATATTAAAAAAAAATAAGCAACAAACAAGTATTTAAAAAAAGAAATAGTGCTGAAAAATTACATATGCTTTTTAAAACTCAAAATGTGTCTATCAATACTATTGCTTGCTTTGGACGATTAATTAATAAAAAAGGAAATACTTTCCGCTTGTTAGTCATTTTACCTTAAATGCTTTTATTATTTTGATGAATAATTTTTACATCCTCAATCTGGTAACAAGACAAAGCAAAGTACTGAGTATCACTTTACTAAGTTTACAAAACCTTAATTACTTACACTTATCTAAAAAATCTACACAACATTGGTGACATTATATTAAGCAGACATGAAACTTACCTTTCCTTTTAGCTAATTGCTCTTCAATATACTTCATCATCTCCTCATCTTCATCTCGCTTATTTGTTTCAGCAGAAAATTGTGTTCCAATACCTGTATCATATGCATCATCTACTTGCTTAACCTTTCCACTTTTTAACGCTTGCATATTTACCATTCCTCCAGACTTAACATTATAAGGATCTTTACAAGTCACTTCTTCTACTAAAGTAGTCTTTTGGCCAGTAGCCAAAGCAATAACACTAACGCCATTTGGTCTCTCTCGAAGTTTTTGGATTTCTTTAGTTTCCTGCAACCTAGCTAAATTCAATTCTTCGTCTTCCGATTCACTTTCTTCCTTGATCCTTTGTCGCAGATTCTTCTTTTTTACAGGCTTAAATTTGATTTCCTCAGGGGCAAGAGATAGATCCTTCGAATCATCCATTCCTACTTAGTCATATAAATAATAAGATTAACGCTATATTATTTAATACGTACCATACGTATAACTTTACCTATCAAACCAATAAAAGTCCTTTAGTATTATTTCGCCAAAACTAACAATGCCATGTTCTACAAATCATAAGCAAAGAATAACAACAGATAAATGTACCATAGATACATAATTATATTGTTTATAGCAACACTGCACCGTTTTGAAAACTTTGTTGAGGCTGTGGTATATTGCAATTAATATTTACATGTAATAATAATTCAATTTTAAGAACTGTTTAAAGTACGTAACAATTCTTGGAATTTGCATCTTAATCTTAAGAATCAGAACAATTAGTTGGCTGGCACAGATTCACGAAACAAAACTGAAAATAACGTACACAAACTCAAACAAGTGATACGTGCGAAATGTTTACACGTGTGGCGTTGGACTTTGTGAGCACTAGAGCTAGTAGTAGCAAACCGTACGCATTCGTTACTTAGTAACGGGTGTGCCACCTACTACCGAGTAACGAAACGTTACTCACGAATGCATTTCGTTACTCGCATTTATCGTATCGTTCGTACCTAGACTGTTTCGGCATATGTATTTGCGTGTATACGTATATTGACCAGCTGTGTTTTATGTTTTATACTTAAATTATTAAATAAAACTAAATTTAGAATTACTTAAACTCAAGTATACTTTTATTAAAAGACTTGAGGTCTTTTTAACACGCAGTGGAAAGTAAAAAAAGCAAATTGTTTTAATGGGACGAAATGTCTTAACACTATATCCCCTCTGTCTATTCTGCGATGTGTGGAACACTTTGCGAAGCTAAAAAAAGATCTGCATCTAAATACGAAAAAGTAAAAAAAATGCACCTAACTCACCTTGGTAAATAATGTAAAAATTCGTTTTATACAAATTTCTAATGTTACGACACCGTGACATACTGTACGCGGGTGTACGCAATACGACTCCATTCATTGGTCCAACCGAAAACAGCAAGTTATAGAGTATCAGGAGTAACAAGTAACGTAACAATACGAAAGTAACAAGTTCTGATTGTCATAGTACCGAATACATACGAGTACGCTCGGTTTTGTTACTTTTACACCTCTAGCTGAGCACTGAGCAATACATTACCAAAAATTGCAGTAAATGGTCACCACAGAACAAGCGAGTCTGCGTTCGAGCTGGACTCACGCACCTACTCCGCGGCCTCCTTCAGTGCGATTACTGATTACTTCTACGACTAGACCTAAGGCAATGCGGGCGCTGATAGTGATGAGAGACTATCTTAATATTAAAAAATACTTAAATATAGTACAGTATGGTCAACCTGTTGTGGCCTTAAAGTAAACTATGAATGGTTGCACAGATTAGATTTTATAGTTTTTCTTACATTTCATTATTTTTTTACGAAGTGAACAATACGCAAATCTTCCAAAGACTTAACTTCATTGCGACCACGACTCGTTGACCGCACTATATATACCATACTGTCCAGTATCCACTATTTAAGATTATTATAAAAGTAATCCTTGGTTTATATGATTATGATTGGTGGATTATTTATCTAAAATTTTGTATATTTAACTTGCATTCCACATATATATGTACATTAAACTTACATGTCGTCAAACATTTAAATAACTCAAAAATATAAATGTATATCGTATGTAAATAATTAGCTATGGTTTTATTGTAATTTAAATTATTAGATTTTTTAACTAGAATTCTTGGTGAACTAAAATATTATCCCGCGTATTGTACGATCGTTTCGTTAGCAAATAAAGTTGACAACACTGGTTTTAAGTTCAAAGTGAAGTTGAGATAAAAACATCAACATAAATAAAATGGTTAATATTAATTATTTCAGTCCGATAACGGATAAACGTTTGGCTTGGTGTATCAAGCGATTTTTTTATAATAATTATTTACAACAGTTAATTATTTAATTTAAATTGCATTGAAAAAATGTCTGGTGTTTTATTATTGCAATCGTCTCCGGCAAAATTAGAAGATATACAAAGAAAAATATTTAGCAAGAATGCTCTAGAGTTTGTAGCTAATTTACACAGAAAATTTGACACTAGAATAGATCAACTTTATAAAAGTAGATTGCAAAGAGCTATAAACTTAAAACATGACACTACTCTAAGTTTTAAAATATCTTCAGAAAGGAATGATTTGACATGGAAAGTTGCTCCATTGCCTGTTAGACTTCAGTATGTATTATTATTAAGATAAGGTACGCTCAAGCTTCGTCATACATTGATCATGTTTCATTTTCTACCTATCACATTTATGGCTACTTACGTTTATGCTTGGATATAATTTCTAGAAGCAAAAGGGTTTATTGTTGTGTCAATTTATTGTATTGACTTTTAGAGATCGCCATGTTGACTTAGGTGATGTATCAGCAGCGAATGCATCTCATTTTGCCGCTGCACTTACAGCAGATGTACAAGGAGTTCAAGTAGATTTTGATGATGGACACTGCCCTACTTGGAAAAACCAGTTGCTTGCATATAATAATATAAATTTAGCTGTAAATGGAAAACTACCTGGTGCACCAATTAGTATTACAACATGTCCAGTATTAATGCTTAGGCCACGAGCCTGGAATGTGATAGATCATGATATATTAGTAAGTCTAAAACTTTTTGAATTTGGAATTTTTAAAGGGGTTAACCACTTAAGTCTACTCTTGGGATGCAAATCCTAGCTATTGCTCCATGCTAAGAATTTTTTTCTTTATTGCTTTATTATATATTTGAATTATTCATTGTTATATTTCTTTTATACTTTGGAGAAGTTCTACCTTTCCATGTTATTTCTAAATAACCTAATGGTATATATTTTTCAAATGTTTATTATTTTTAAAGTGTATTCCACACTAAGACTGGAAAAACATTTATTTACAATATGAACATAGCATGACTTGAACCTATCCAAATGCTTGGTTGCCAAAACATTCTTAATAATTAATTTAATAAAAATATATAATAAATGGTATTAACTCTTTCCACGTTATATTCTTATCATTAATCATTTAATAATGTGACTTTGTAAAAAATCTTCCTACATTCATAGTAACATCAAAATAAGTTGTAATAAGCATATAAGAATTTCGACATAGCTTGATAATAACATATGGAAAAGAGGACAATTTCCAATTGGGGCAGGTTAGATCTGGTGGTACAGAGGCACAACCGACAGTAAATGTGACGGTTGTAGGTTTGATTTCAATTAAGAAAAATAAAATATTTAATATTGTATTGTATATTCCCTCATTATGAGATGAAGTGTGTCATTGGTTTTCCTCACTCAATGTGCAATGCAGAAAGTAGGTATTTAAACTATGCTCCCAGGTTACCTCTTCCTACCCTGTTAAGTGTGGGATGAGTGCAAATCAAAAACAAAAAATGTGTTTTTCAATTGTTTAATTGGCTTTTTTTTATTATTGACTTTTGTAGATAGATGGTAAAGAAGCCATAGGTCCAATTGTTGATTTTGGAATACTTATGTTCCATAATGCTAAAAAATTATATGAGGCAAATAGTGGCCCATATTTTTATTTATCTAAATTAGAAGGATCTGACGAAGCTAAACTATGGAATGATATTTTTGTATGGTCTCAAGAACAACTCAATATGCCACAAAAAAGTATAAAGGCTTGCATTTTAATTGAAAATATAATATCAACATTTGAAATGGATGAAATCTTATATGCATTGAAAGATCATTGTATGGGCTTGAACTGTGGTATATGGGATTATTGTGCATCTATTATTGCTAAATTTGGTAAGTGTTTATTGAATTTTATATGCTTTAAGTGCACTTAATGTCAAGTTATTCTTTTTTGTTGATGATAACATTTTTAATAATGTTATAATAATGCCAGTGACTATAATATTTTATTTATCTAAATTCCTTTGCTTTGATTTCTGAAAGACAAATTGCTGTGTTGAGTTGTTTTAGTCAACACGCAAATCACGCGCATAGTAGGGGGTTGGTTCCTACCTACCCGAGAATAGTCTGGTGCCCACTCCAGAAATTTTACTTGCTGTCTTAGTACTTAGATACCGTTATCAATTTAATAAATTAATTACAGTTCATCATTCATTTGTTTGTTTTTTTTTGTTTAGAAGATATATTTATATCATCATACATAATGTTAATTTAAATATGTTTTCTAAACTGAATAATACTTTTAGGTGATCGCAAAGAATTTATTATACCAGATAGAAATAAATATGTTAATATGGATCAAATATTTTTAAATAGCTATATGAAATTAGTAGTAAATACATGTCACAAGAGAGGTGCTTTAGCTACCGGAGGAATGGCCGCTGCTATGTTGAAACCAGGAACTGACGGGAATAATGAAAAGTAAGAAAAGTTTAAGTTTTTTTTTTCAAAATATTTCTATCTTTATAATTATTCAACTTTCGAATATCTGTTAGAGAAACAATGTATACATTTAAAAATGAGGAGTTCAAATCTGAACAATAATATATGCAAAATATGATATTTGATTTTGTCACTAATTATTATACTTTGAGCGAAAAATGACGAGTGCATTGTAGCTCTGTCTTAAATAAAAATATAATAATGGACATGAAAATTTTAAATAATATAGATCCCCGTATGCGTCACAGTCGTTGTGCTACTACCACGACGGCCTCCGGGCGTATAACTGGCTTACTAAAAGAAATTAAAGATTGATTTAACATTCTATAAATCAGCTTCACGCTGCATCCCGCACACAGCAGGGTAGGCAGAGGCTACTACGAACCTAGTGTTAAGACACTCCGTTCCCCACTTTCCGCCGAATTGTGGAGGCATTGCTTAACATTCTATAAATCAAAATATTTCAAAATTTCATATTCAACAGACTTTTATATTTATATAAATAACATAAATAAATCAGCTTCACGCTGTATCTCGCACACCGCTGGGTAGGCAGAGGGAACCTAGTGTTAAGACATATCGTTCCCCACTTTCTGCCGAGTTCTGGGGCGGAACTCAACGCCGCGCTATAATATATTTATATATATTGCGTAATTTGCATTTTATGTCAAACGCTTACATAATAAACTAACAATTCTTCAAAATGATAAAGTGACAGTTGCATCGATAACACTATCAGTCATGACCTATGGTTGACTTCTTGTTGTAAGAAATAGAACAGAATAGTTTTCTAAAAATGTTTTTATTATCGTATATATATCTTTATATATATATATATATATATATATATATATATCTCAGGGTAGGCAGAGAAAACCTAGTATTAAGACACTCCGTTCCCCACTATCCGTCGAATTTTCGAAACATTGTGTGTTGAGCTCTCTTTAATATCCTCCCAAATTCATAGAGCATTATGGCAAAATTTTATTAAATTAAAATTGATATAAAAATGTACACAAGTTTATTACATATTTTATGTTATTCTTACTTTTACAGGTCTAAAGCAATAATAAGTAAAGTTTTAGAAGCTAAATCAAAGGAAATCGAGGCTGGCGTCGACGGATTCCTGGTGTATGATTCACGCATAGTTCCACATGTAAATGAGGTATTTATATAAGTTATTAATTTTTAAAATTTAATTATAAGATTTTCAATAAATAGTAGCTAAAAAAATTAATAATAGCTTAAAAATTACCCAATAAGTGATACCAGGTAAAATATTTAGTTTATTTTGTTTTGCGTATTTAATGCATATTGTTATAAAAGATCTGAATATAGAATTAAGTCACTTTGTTCTCCGCTTTAGTTTACTCAAAGATATTGCGTGACCCAGAGGTATGTTTTATTTAACCATATAAATGTTTGATATATATTTTTTTATGAACTAAGAGCATAACGACGGTTTTTTTATATTAGATACATACAATACGTTTTTTATAATTGCGTCTTCTATATTTACTTGTTTCTCGCATTTAGTAGGATAGGCATAGAGAATCTAGTTTTAAGACACTCCCACTTGCCGTTATTTTATAGACGGAAATATTCTTATTTCTATTTCTTTATCTAATTTTTGTAAGGCAAAAACTGAAGTCTTTTGTTATTGAATAACTGTACAAAGGTCATACAATCGATATATATTTTTTCATGTAATTTAAATCTTTTTGCGTTCGGTTACCACTAAATAAACGTATTACGCTTTAAAATGCTTTAGAATAAAAAAAAACATTTACATAAAAAAATAATTAATTTCGTTTCACTTAGGTAGGTACTCCAATTGTTTGTTATTATTTTTGCGTCTATAAAATTGATAGATATACCTTTAAAGTAAGTTGAGTTAAGTATACAAAAGAAAAAAATAGTATGCAAAAAGGAATAATAGCATTGCAACAATGCTTTTCCATTTGCATCTAGTCGTGGCGCAGGGACACACACAAGCGTGTGACTGTAAACGCGACAGGTTGTGGATTCAATTCTCACTCGAAGAAATGAAACATTTCATATTTTCAATTCCTCGCTCTAATTCCTCTAACGACCCAAAAACGAGGCGTAGAGTTCTGCCACTCAACACGCAATGACTCCAGGATTCAGCAGTCCAGGATTTTTCTTACTAGAACAGAGTGTTTTAACACTAGGTTCCCAAGTTCCCTCTATCTAACCTGCGGAGTATAGAATAAAGCTCAAAAAAATCTTTAAAGCAACGTTTAAGTTCTGAATTTAAATCACATATAAATGTAGTAATTAAAGTCTTGAACAAAATTGGCAAATACAGTCTGACTGTTGTGTCTGCGCTCGTATTTTTTTCCTCTATATAGTTCAATAATAGGTCTTTCTTATCATAATTATAATAGTTAAAAACTATAGATCCATAAATCTTGTAAAAAAGATCGAAGAAATTAAATTAGCTTCGAGCTGTATCCCGCATAAAGCAGGGTAGGCAGAGGAAACCTCTCCCCGTTTTGCGCGAAATTTTCGATGTATTGCTTGTTGAGTGGCGAAACTCAACGCCGCTCTCGTCGTCACGTCTTGTGAAAACATAAAAAAAATACATTTTTTTCCTTGACAGATATAAAATTTCAATTTATAGCTTAGGAAAAAACCTGTGCCAGTCCAAATCAAATAAATAATACAATCGATTTTAATATAACTTAACGGGATTTTTTATCAAGTCCTATTTTGTCTTCTCTTCTTTCCTTTCTTGTCCTATTATGTCTTAAACATAATAGGACGTGGCGGTATCCATTTTGAGTCTCAAAACTACTTACTTATTTTGAGTCTAAAACTACTTACTTACGTACTTTGACATTGAAATAAAATAGTATATTTCTTAGATAATATTTTTTTCTAAATCAGCTTCACGCTGTATCCCGCACACTGCAGGGTAGGCAGAGGGAACGTAGTGAAAGACACTCCGTTCCCCACTTTCTGCCGAATTTCGGATTTTTTTTATTTTTTTCTATTTTCTTATAAAAAAATCTATCAACAAATTTTGTATAACAGTTATGGAATTTGCATCCATAGCTTTGGAAGAAAAGCGGCGCCAGTCCCAATCAAATGCATCGTATAATCGATATTGATGTAACTCCACGTGACTTACTACTGATTCCTGGTGGTGGTGTGACAATGCAAGGTTTGAAACATAATGTGGCAGTGTCCATTTTGTTCATCTACCACTGGTTGGCCGGCATCGGACATTTCTTCTACAACGGCAACGTAGAGGACTCCGCTACTGCTGAAATATCAAGAGCTCAGATTTGGCAGTGGATACGATTTTCGGTAAGATTATTCTTTGATTATTGTGAATGTCTTCATTGATTAAATGGATTTCTACTCTCTAGTTGATATAATAAGTAACTTTTATATAATAAGATTTACTGCGCTCCGCACTTAACTAAATGCGCGGCATTCGCCCTTGTACCAGAACGGAGAAATGAAAATATTAATAAATAATAATTTATTTTCCCGAGAGGGTTCAAAATCCCACTGCGCCACATTGACAGTATTTAATAAAAACATGTGCTTTTTTCCAGACACATCTCGAAGACGAATCGAAACAGGTTAATCCAGAACTAATAGAAAAAGTTGCATCAAATTTTGTCTCACACGCTCACAAAAACTTGTGTCGTTCAAACGCTGAAAGGAAAAGAATGAATGCAGCCAAATATATGAGTATGGAATTATTTCTATGCAGAAATCCACCCGAGTTCATTACAACTTATCTCAATGATAATCATAAATTTAGAACTTTGCATAATAAAGCACTACTTAGTAATCTTTAAATAAATATACCTTATATTGGAGGCCGTCTCGCTTCGTGGCACAAAAGTGACTTTGACGACGACGGCTGTGGGTTCGATTCCCACTCGGGGAATGAAATATTTAATATTTTCATTTCCTCGCTCTGGTAACGCATAGTGCACGCAATGCGACAAGAATTCGGCGGAAATTGGGAAACGGAATAATCTTATACTAGTTGCGTGTTAAGTGGCGATACTTAACGCCGCACTATGATATTTTATAATTACGATAGGTTGTGGGATTCAATTTTCGTTATAAATATTTATATAGAAGGTATGAAGATATTTTACCTTTTTGTTTAGATTTGTAGTCTTATTAATAATGGGATTTACACATTACTGTTTGTATGTATCTATGTACATGTTGTTATTTTAATTTAATTAGGATATATTTTTTGTATATTAAAATTATTAGATAATTAATATATGAATTGCAGATTTTAATATTAATTTGAACTAGAGAAAATTTGTGGGAAAAAAGACCTTAAATCATAGGAAGTATGCCTAGTATAAGACTTCATATATTAATAAAGTTAATATATTATTGAATTATTTTTTATATGTATTATAGCAAAGCAAGTTAGCAAATAATTAAATTGACATCTAACTATTAGCCAAAATAATAAACCGAATACTAATTTAAAATAGGTCCAGTGACTATTTAAAATAATGTGCAATATATAAGCTTTAACGATACCAAATTGAGGCCAGTCGTGGCACCGGAGCACAAGCGTGAGACTGTATAGACGAAGGGTTGTAGGTTCAATGTCCACTGGAAGAATTCAAAATATGAAAGTATATATGGGGAGTGTTCAGTAAACATGGAACATGAGAGATGGTTACGGAAAGGCGTATTGCTGCCGGTAGTCATGGTGTCCTGCAGCTGCATTGAGGAGACGGCGGAACGTTAGCATACCCGCAGCGCTTGGCGCTCCGTTATCTCTGACTACCCCGCTAGGGTTACAGCGTGAAGCTACATTGGATTAAATTTCATCTCTTCGCTCTGGTAATGAGGCAATGTGTGACGTTAAGTTCCGCCACTCAAACGCAATGCCTCTAGATAGTGGGAAATACCTTAACACTCAACGCAGCGCTTTGCCTCGACACCAGAGCAAATAAATGAAAATATTCAATATTTCACTTCCTTCAGTAAGAATCGAACAGCAACCGTGCGTTACAATCACACCCTTATACCCCTGTGCCATGACGGCCATAAAAATATATGATGCCAAATTAGTAATTATACATACCAAATTGTTGTTTTTAAATAAAAAACTTATTTTTCTTATTAGTTGTTTTATTTAACAATAAAATATATTGTGTATATTCTTTGAAATAAGCATTCGTGTTGGAACGTTTAGAAAATTGACAAAATCAATAAAAGCATTTTAAAATATGTTTAAGTAGTATTTGAATATTATATTTAAATTAAAGCAGCATCTTGCTGTAAATGACGACGGTCGTGGCTTCGTTCCCAATCATGGAAAATTATTATCTTTCAATTACTTTCATTTCCATGCTCTGCCAGACATAAGGCGGCGTTTAGATTTGCCACTCAACTTGTATATACAGAATTGTGAATCTAGTGGTAGGAATTTCCGTCGCCCGCTCGAGTTCTATACATTGTATGTTGAATAATGGAATTATTGGCCGCGCTTGGCTTACCGCAGTGGTAAAACGAAAATAATTAATTCCTCCATTGGGAGTCGAACCCACAACCATCGCGTTTTTAGTCAATTGAGCTATGTATTTATCGAATACCGAAATATTATGTTAAAAATTGCAATAAGATTCTTTAAGCATTTTTTTAACACTATGAACTTTAAACTTGTGCTTATATAAGAATAACGCTTGACTATAAAAATATATCTTTTAGGATGTAATATGTAGGTGTCTTTTATTTTACTAAACCTAAAATATATTTTTAAAATTATTAATTTAAGCGTTTAATAAGAATAAGTTATACATTATATGAACACGATTAAATTTACATTTACAAAAATAATTTATATAAATAAAATAAAACTGAGAAAGGTGTATACTGTACACTGAATATAAAATAAAATAATTATTCTAGGGGTCGTCTTTATAACACAAGTTAAAAAAAAATATGATTTTAAAACCTACTTAATGTTCCGTTCCGTTTTGATTTAACTTTTTTGTTTTAAAATTTTTAGTTTCCGGCGACATATAGGCTTCTTAGTAGCCCGTGTAAGCAATATAATATTGTTATTTAGTAGCCAAATTATATAAAGTCATCAACTACAAAAAATTTTGTTTATGTGATATTCTGATGTATAAGCTACATTACTGAAATTTTATCTAAATACAATCCGTAGTTTTTCTGGTGACAAACAAGATCGACTCATCACGCAATGCCTCCAGAATTCGTCAGAAAATGGGAAACGGAGTGTCTTCACACTAGGTTCCCTATGTGTCTCTCCTACTCTGCCGTGTACGGGATATATCGTGAAGCTGATTTTTTTAAATAAAAATATATAACGCCTTAAGAAAATTGAGGCATTAATATACAAATTTATAGGTACTGTTGATATTTACATTAATTACTAGAATATAAAGTTTTTAAATGATACGTAATTCAATAAATAGTATTTATAAAATACAATGCAGTTCATTTTTGTATTAGTTCAAAAGAAAAAACGATTAAATACCTCTTATATCATTCATGGTCAAAATTTATTCTTTTAATTAAATAATCAAACCAATGCGTATAGGTAATACGATAATATAAAAATAATTATTTTCATATATTTCGATTCCTTTTATAAATTTTCTTTTAAAACGTACAGGATTAGTTCTTATAAACATATGCATGTTTTATTATCATTGTGCTCAAATCTGCTTTGGAAATTATATAATTATATATTTTATATAATTATTATAATTTTTGTTATTTATATATATATATATATATATATAAATAACAAAAAAAAATACAAAATGCTCAACATTCAGCACTTTTTTGTAGCTTGAACCTATATCCCGCATATAGCAACGTTGGCAGAGCAAATATGTTATAAGGCACTTGGTTACCCATGCACAATCAAATTTTAGAAGCATTGCTTATTGTGTGCGGAACTAAACGCCACGTTTTGCCTTGTTACTAGAGCTTGGGAAAGAATATATTAAATAATTTATTACCCTGAGTGGCAATCGAATTAACAATCGTCAAGTTTAGTCACACGCTTGTCACATAAATATATATTACATTAATTTATATTTGCATCTCAGTACCTTTTATGATAGTTTTTTTATATTAGTTTTGCTTAATTTAAATTGCAAAATAAACACAAAAAAGAACATCAAATAAAAATGCAAATAAATGTTTAAAATTTCGAATTTATCTATTTTAAGCAAAAGCAAATAATAATAATAATAAAAAAAAATAAACCAAATTATTAAAAGGAAACCAACGCATAAATTATAACGTTTGTAAATAAAAGAGATAGCGTCAGAGAATTGCTTAATATTAAATATATTGATATTTTAGATATTTGTTCTATTTGTTACTTAAAAATTACATATTACTTTCATAATCATGCTTAATTCATTAGAAGAAAATATATAAATACTTTTTTTAGAAAACTTGTTACTAGAATGAAGATATAAAAATAATTAATGACCGAGTTAAAATTTTGCTTCCCACAAACTTTTATACATTTTCAGAATATTATTCCCAAGTGTGAAATAATATTACAAAAATATTAAAATCAAATATCAATATAATCCCCCGTTGGTTAAGAAAAATAAATAAATAATATAATTATAATTGAATAATGTGATTTACACATAAAACCACAACTTAGTGTCATTTGTAAACCTTAACAAAAATTATATAACAAAACTATTACTTAAACTACATACAGATTTGTATAGCAATATTATATATAGCCACCAATTATTATAACGTGTCCGGAATATGTAAAAAAATATCGTTTGGAAACATATAATTTATATGTCTAATAAATAAAAAATAGAAGCTATATAATATATTTATTGTTTATATTGACACTAGCTTTCAAATGCGGCTTCGCAGGCTTGTACCATAAAATGATTTAAAAAAGCTAGCGATATTGTCGCATCTAATATTTTATTTATATAAGTGTTTTATTTATGAGCCGTTATTTAAATAAAACTAACACTAAATGTTAAGGAAAGTTTGTCAAAATTCAGTGAAAACTGAATTTTAATCTGTTGAGCGGTTTCTGAGATAAGCATGCAAAAATGCACAGATAAACACAAACAAAGGAAATTTTTACTTATATTGATGTGGCCCCAATAATACATTTTCTCATATATCTTTCAAGTGCAGAAAGTGGTCCGTTACAATTTTATTATTATATATATATATGTAGATACAAAGTCTAATGAGGAAAATCCAAAGAATTTCAAGATACATATATAATAGTGTATTTCTCATTTTGTTCTAGTTATGTTATGTATATTCATATTTTACAAATTATATTTTTTAGTTCCTAGCAAAATTAGTATTACGCTATGATACACTGCATCTTGAGATTTGTTCACCTCCCACCCTTTGTCTTGTCAGTGCTCTGGCAAAGTCGGTATCTCTTGTATGTATGTTTGTATTAGAATTTGAATTCTCTTGCATTGATAGTGCTAGAGCGTGGGCTAAAGCTTCGTCTTCAGTCTGTAATTAAAAATATATATTTTTTATTTTTAGCACAAAACTTAATGTTAGGACACTCCGTTCTCCATTAAGAACTCTTGTTACTAAATGAAATGTTTATGATTGATTACATACACCATAAAAGATATACAACTGTTTTGTATACTAATTTAATACATCAATTAGCATATAATTAACATTTTTTAAAGCAATATTGATTAATAACAAGAATAGTAATAAAAATATATTAAAAATTGAACAATATATATTTATAAAGAAAGAAATCCTTCTTTTTTTAAAAATCTTAGACAAATGTTATATAAAAAAACATTTACCATGTTTCCCTGTACTTCACTAAATGTAGTAACAGGTACAGCTGTGGGTGTTCTATTTGCTATATTAATTTGATTTGTCTTCATACGCGCCATTGCTGCATTACTGTAAAAAAATATATATTCACATTTAATGTTAATTATTTTTAAAAAAGATGATGTTATGACGACAAATGGTGAGCAAGTTCCATACTTAGACATGCAGGTCAAAAAATTTTGCTCTATATAAGAAAAGAATAAAATGTACATTTGAAATAAACAAGATAAGTATAGTTCATAAAATACCATAAATAATTTAAAAAATCATATCAGTTTAAATTTTAAATCTGCATTTGTAACTATGCAAAATAACCATGGAAATTAGTTATTTTTATATCCTTACAGTAACAAGATTACAAAGTGTCTTAACATTAGGGATCCATCTGCACAAGATACTATACGCAGTGTAGAGTGAGTCTAAAAAAAGAATAATAATATTTCAACTCACGCAGCTTGACGTCTCTTAGCAGCCAATTTTCCTTCACATGCATGGTCAGCTGCATGCCTATGTCTTAAACAGTAGTTGAACGAACACTCCCCACACACAAGGGGCACCATTTCCTTTGTTTTACATCCTTTATAGGAACATCTATTTGTGAATACCTAGAAAATGAATGAAATATATATTATGATGTGAAAATGAATGAAATGAAAAAAATAAAAAAATATGTATTTTAGTAGTTTTATAAGAATAATTATGGGAGAAGATTATTAAATATAGAAAATGTATTGATTGTATGGAATAAATGTAAAATCAAAATCAATGGAATATAATATCTAAGGAAATATAAATAATGAAAAGCAATGTATTGAATAACACTTAACGTAAACTTTTAATTTTGGCATATTTTTATTATATAATATAAATTGAAAGAAAATTTAGTTTTACATAACTGTTTTATTTTCTAATAATATCAAAATCAGTTTCTGATAAGGTTTTATAAAAACACAAGTTATTTAACCACAAGTACAGATAAACAAATAATAATCATATCATCATTCCACCCATATAAAGTAAAATAAACAATAGAAAATATAAAAAAATACAGTTATAATCATCTGGTTAAACATTGGCAGGATGTTGCTAGTATTTAGTGATTTAAGAATTTTATCATATCCTATTGTATAAATTAATTAATATCATATAAAAAAAAAAAAATAAATAAATCAGCTTCACGCTGTATCCCGCACACTGCAGGGTAGG
>DWAN01001200.1:0-18701 GCA_018230445.1 Heliconius hewitsoni
TGTATGTATGTATGTATGTATGTATGTATGTATGTATGTATGTATGTATGTATGCCGTGCGGACACGTGACATGCCATTTTAAATATTTCTTATAAATACATAAAAAACAGTAAAGTGTAACCTCTCCATAGGCGCGGTGTAGAGTCAGGTGGAGCTCGATGGGAGAGATGCGATCGGACTCAATATATCAGAGATGAGGAGCGAGACGACTCGTATCTTGATCTGTACACAAAAAATGTTTATAACAGCGTCTCAACGACCGGCTTCATTATTACTTTGAGACGCGCTCAGTTGGAAACAGCGACTTTTCGTGTTCTTTTAATTGTAACTAATCGGCGCTTGAACTAATCGATACTTATGTATTCATTACGAGTTATATTTTCATCGCGTACGCCTTTATCTATGTAAATTCAAGTATATGTACCAAAAATGTATTAATTATTACTGAGACGATACAAATGGTGATATTATAATATTTTCGGGAGAACTTATCATAATTATTGGGTATTGGCTTACAGTATTACAGTAAATCAAAGTTATTGATTTACTGTAATACTGTAAGCCACCCTCTAGTCAGTATGTATGTAGAGCGGCGGTGGGTGGTGGCGGTGGTGGCGGCGTGCGCCGCGCTCGCGTCTTATCGTGGCCAGGATCGTATCGATGCATCCTGCGCCCAATAAAAACGATATTATTCTTCAACACCGGGCCGCTTCCCCTACTTTCGACGATAATAAATAACCTCCCAAACGAGACAACTTTACAAATTGTCGCTCCTTTACGCTTCCACAAGTAAATCCATAAAGTTTGAACTTTGTGATGCGCTACACAACGCAGTGGTGAGCGGTGTGGTGGTGGTGGTGTGACGCAACCACCACACCGCACCAACCACACCAACCATCGAACGATAATATAACATTTGTACTAAATGGTAGAATCGAATAAAATAGTATTAGATGTCAATTCAAATAACTTACATAAGCATCCTCTGACCTCGCTTGGGTGTTAACTCCTACTAAATAAAAATTAATGCGAAATTTATGAATTAAGAGTTTTATTAATTATTTTTTTATTATTTCTGCATTTCTGTCCCCTCCTTTCGCACAATATTCTTTCTTCCTCCCCAGGGAATATCAAGTCCACGCAATAAAATATTTCAGGAGAAACATATTTTTCTACAACGTTTAAGGTAAAGTTCCAAAGCAAACGCAATACAAGGATGTAAACAAGGTATCCTGGAGTAGCGGCACGGGAGGTGGGTGGAGTAAACGTCCGTCCATCAGCAACCACTGAATACGAGGCCAGTACTAATTTTTGATATGCGAACAAAAATATTGTTTTATGAAATAAAAATATTATTTTTATTATCCATAGAATTCACCTTATATGTCGAAATCGATATCGGAAGCTCGCATATTTATATATTTCTTTTGAATCTCATTATTAACGCTTTATGTTTTACAACATACGAGTAATAACACTCGAGTGGGCAGTGTGTATGCGTAAACTTTATGTATATTAGTTAATGTGTTTCTCGTTCTCACGCAAATAAACGCTAGGTCAATTATAATTCTTGAACAGAGCTGTGAATTGAGGAGATGTACCAGGCGATGGGAGGGAGAGGGGTCGGAGGGAAGGGGAGCAGGGGGGAGGTGTGTCAGTTGCTACACAATTAGCGAGATCAGGCCTCGTGTGAAATTGTAGCGAGTGTCAAATGTCTCGTCAATTGGAGATTTGCGGTTACAATTTCAATTTACTATTCAACGTTTATTTCTACAAACCATATATTTTAATTTGTAGAGGCTAGTAACATAGTGTTATAATCTAAGAAAAGAACAACAAGTTGTGAACCGTACACAGTCGGTCCGCGGCGCTCGCAACCCTACAAACCAGTTGAGCGGTGGGTTATTATTTGGTTGATGAACGGCAGTAAAGGCATCTCAGCAGATACAACGTAACAAGTTGCAGCGATTACGACCACGTCCACCTCTACTATTGGAAGAGGGCGCTGTTATAATAACGATTCTCGCCTTATAGAGAAACTAACCATTCAGATATTTTTCATATTTCGTTATGTATTTAACAAACACTACTAAGAACATGTTTCAAAAATGGTATTGTTGTTCGATTATAATCCTGTGTTAGTATTATTCAGCTTTTTGCAAAGACAGTGTCACCAGCGCGCGCGCCGTGCAGGTCGCCACGTGTCGCTTACAATCGGTTAGGTCTGCGCGCAGGCTCTTAGACTCCAATACGTGCCTGTGCATGTGCATGTGTGTGCAGACGGAGGCACACACGCACACACGGCAATGTTATATATGGGATGAGAAGCTCGGGTTTAATTAAAATACCGGCGAGGGCGACCGTCAGGTCGGGGACGGCGCGGGAAGGCGGGGGAGGACGAATAGAACCTTTCTTGTAGATATGGCTAACGATATTAATTAAATTAGATAGCCGCTGTCGTAAATTCATAATGTAACAAAATAAAAAGACAAAGTTTTGGTTTTTATTTCTATTTTCTTTTAAAACATGATAAGATGATAGAGCCGATAGCTCTACCTCTCAAAAACTTTATAAATATCTTATAAGTGTGAAATATAAGGTATATAAGCAAATTAGCCAGAATAATAATTAATATTTCAAAAATTTTCAGTAGACATCGTAGATGGTCTCCGTTACTGCAGGTGTGCACGCTGGCCTATAGCCCGCAGCGACGTCGTGCTTCCCCTCGCGCTGTATGCTCTGCTTTAAGCCTTTTTGTAAACAAACTTTGCTGTTAAAATTATCGGAACATAATTCATAAGCAAGTTAAGTCAAAATATCTATTAATTATTCATATTTTTACACGATACTGTCCAGCCGTCGAGATTTACTTCTTCTCGACGGCTCTTATGGTGCTTCACTTCTGTAGGGATTAGAATGTTTTAACGCTATAATGAAAGATATGCAAAAATATATAAACGTAGCCTAATTTTGTTATATTCTATAAAATCCATGCAAAGGATCGTCATTCACTGGGTACCTAGATAAACTACATTAAAAATTGTATAGATTTTAAATATATTTTTTGTGTATAATTTAAATCGGATGTAACATCCGCACGTCCAACTATCATTTATATCGGAAGCAGTCCTGCCCGCAGCCGCGGGCGCGACGCGCGTCGCTCACGAGCCGCCGCCGGCGCAGTGCTGCGGGTATATCCTTAAAGTGCTTTAACATCTCATTATTTATAAATAACTTATAATTTTTTATTTCAGTTTATTTTATTATAGTTAGTTTGTTCATTGTAGCTGCGTTATCAAGTTACCAATTATTTCGGGGTAGTCAATACGTGTGCGACAGTAAAGCAGTCCCTGTATCACAGTCAGTGCACTATGTCGCGCGTTGTTGTTGTTGTTATTTATCGGTACTAGGTCCACTAGCACACTTCCACACGTAGTATTGTATTGTACACACAATATACATATAAATTTAATATCAAATATATAGATAGTTGTAGCTACGAAAGAAAATTTTCTTTTACGATTTTTGAATATATGTAAAAGTAAATATGTAAAAGTAAGTATGTGTTGCAATAAGCATAATATTATTTGATTTTTGTCTGAACTACTTTGAAATACGTATCGCAGCGGCGGGAGGCTGGAGACAGGAGACAGGAGGCAGGCAGCACGGAGCGGGCGCGTCGTGGACCGGTTCCCTGCAATCTCGGCGCGGGAACTCTCGCTATACACTGTTTATTTTTAGATGATGCTCGAGGCAAATTCGCCAACACGTCGTCACCAACACGCAGATTCTGTTGTTGTACAACAATACACTTATACCCACTATTATTGTGACTCAGTTTCGACATCAAACATTTAATGTAGTCGAATAGTTTTATGGTACTCATTCGGTCTTGCTCTTGTTGCGGCGAGATAAGCCCGCGTGCTCGCACGGCACGGAGAGGCACGGAGCGGCTTGGAGCGGCACGGAGCAGCACGGAGCGGCGCGTGAGCGGACTGCGGACGACCAGCAACGGTTCGGGGTACTGGTGCTCTGGACGCACGTCCTGTCGTTCGAATAAAGTATCAACAGCTGCTTCAATATTGTAAATATATTGTTATTGACATATATTTTGCCAAAATTCTATAATATCTAGAAATTTGAAGGCCAGCAAAAACAATTAGTAATACATTCTTTTCATAATGATATGTTCGTTACATGCTGTGTGTATAAATGTCTCAGACGCTGCCGTAGTCACCTATGTCCGATATGAAGAGTGACGACAACAAGTGTACTCTCTAACCCTCACCTCACACTGACGACCGGCGAGTGATGAGGCGCAACACCTCGTGGTCGCGTCCTGTCCGCGTCGTGGTCGCGTCGTGGTCGTCGTCGCAACTCTTAATTATGATTCATCTCAACCGCATTAGAGCACGATCTATTTTATCAACTGCTTAATTTTAACGTTATTAGATACTTAAAAACGCTTGTCAGACTAATGTCACTGATGGCAGCCTGTATGTATATGTGTATGTATGTGTGTGTGTGTGTCGGTGACCCCCCAGCCATCTCACCGGGTGACAATTGTATTTTATGTATTATTAGCTATAATGTCTCGTATAATGAATGAGAACTACTGCACTACAACTTAATTTAAACAAGAATCACTCAAAATTATTTCCTGTATTTATATTGAGAAAGATGAGACAGTGAGTGAGCAGCTCGTCCGTTATAATCAATTAGCGTTTATGATCTACATTCCTCATCTGGTTAATTTGTTAAAGCACGACCATAAGATACTACTGCCTCTCCCTCTCTCTCTCTCTCTCTCTTAGATTTTAAGTCCCCTCATATAACAGTAGTCAGGTAGGGCACGTCGCTCGTCCAGTGCGGAGAGCGGAGGCCGGCGTCGTTGGTAACATGCGAAATGTGAATGAAACGGTGTTGTGATGTTGCTGATACATTATAGACATCAGTAGTCAAGGGGCATTGTCATCTTGGCCGAGTCGCCGGAATTGGATAATAGGCGGGATGCCCGCACGTCGCGCGGTCCGCCGATGGCGGGGCCGGGAGGGCGGTGTGCGGAGAGTGGAGTGCCGCTTGCAGATTGTAGAGTGCACCAGCTTAGCACTGTTTCGTAAACACATGTATTACTCACAAGAAATTGTATGTTGAAGCCAATCCAATAAAATTCTGCAATAAAACAAAATAAAAACACTATAATAATATTGTGTTGAGCCATTTTCTAATATATAATTGTATTTAATAGTTTCAAAATATATATTATATTACATAGAAAAGATGAACATCGGGAGATCATTTAGTTTAACTATAAAATACAGCGAGCGCGACTGGATAAGACGCGGCTACCAATTTGTTATTCCAGTCACTGACATACAAACACATTAACTGTTTGCTTAGGATAACTCTGGTATGCGCGTCCACTCCACGACGAACTCACTGTACTCAAGAATAATGGTACCTAATCTTATTTTTATTTAATTTTTTTATATATTTTAGCTTTACGCTGTATCCCGCACGTAGTGGGGTAAGCAGATGGAACATGATAACCTTGTGTTAAGGCACTCCAGTCCCCACTTTCAAAATTATTTAGGCATTGCGTGTTGAGTGGCGGAACTCAGCGCCACTCTTTGTGCCTTGTTACTGAAGCTTAAGAAAAGTAAAGTACAGTAAAGTAACACGCTTCGCGTTTACAGCCACAAAGGAACGAAAGTCTAACAGTTTCGACAATTCAGAAGTATTATTTATAAAGTAAGCAAATAACTAAGAGCACTTAATTCAAGCATACATTTAGATGAATTTAGTTATTTTAAATTAAAAATCATAAATCACAATGTCCCAATGATACAAAAACATACTCGTACGGACCGAACAACGACTACAGTTTCATCGAAGTAAATGATAAGCGGGACGACTTGACGTGACGCGTCAACATGCAGCATGCAACGTCTTCGTAAGGAACACTTTCAATAAGCTCAGATGAAGTGGGCACTCGGAGCACTCGGAGCCGGCGTCCGATGTTTACACGAATTGTATAAGAGAAACGAGGGTCAAATTAACGTATCCGAAAGTTTGTTGATAGAAAAAAACAGGTCGTTAGAAAAAACAAGAGAGACCAGGTGTGCGGTGCGCAAACACGCGGCGCCCGAGTTTGCTGAGCACTCTGCTTGCCCCCGCCCGCCCTCGCCCACTGTCGCCCTCGCCCGGACACGCTGCTTGCTCCTCGAACACCAAATATTATTGAATGATGATACGCCATTTACGTGTGTCGCACTGTAGACGCAATCGACACCACGTCTGTGCTCTCACAGTGCTCCACGCCCGCGCCTGCGCCTGCGCCTGCGCCTGCTCCCGACCCGTGAGAAACTACTCCATTTCTTTATTATTGCCTTCTCTTTTGTTACCTTAAATTTGTTATTATGTATGCGAGCTCTCGAATTGCAACGAGCGACGTAAATTCTATAATGAACCTTATTTCTCAATTTGCAAATTCATTACCGGAGTGTACTATTAGTCATATTTTTCAGTTATTTGAAGAAGTTGGTTAAAATTGGAATTGGTTTGTGTGAAATTTTAATATAAAGCTGATAATCCGTCTTGCTGTACTTGTGATAAGACCGTTTCAAGCATGGAAAGTTTGTATTTTATGCAGAAATGACATCCGCCGCGATACAAAACATTGACGACTGCAAGTTTTTACGTCCCGTCCGTCTATAAAATATAATATGAATCGCATTGCGAATCGGACTGCCTCATATGAAAATATGCATCGATTAGCAATACCCGAGCTGCGCTGCTCCCGTTCCCACCGGCGCGGGCGCATGCACTGTGTGTGTGTGTGTATTCACGTGTGTGTACATGTCATGTAATAGCTGTGACGTGTAAAAACAAGAGCACGTCGCGTCGGACGCTGCCGGACGCTCGATCCCGCAAAAACGTGCATCCTTTCCCATTGATTTGACGCGAGCGACCACCGACCGCCCACCAGCAACTCGCCACCAGCAGGCAACAGACACTTGCCACCGCCTTGCTGCTGTACCATGAACAAATACTTAAAAATTTTGAGTAAAGTTTTAATAGTTTGGTTTGTAATTACGAGTACGTACATATGAAGACTGCATTATTAGTGGTTGCTTATGTTCCTGACGCTGTATCGACTGAAGTGCTTCTATCGCGTTATCTTTGTAAAAATCGAAACGTACCGTTACGGTTTGTTTGCTGTCTTGTGTTAAAATTTGTCACCAAACAATAATTCAGATAGTGAGCTATTCCTGTCACGACGCTGCTGATACAGGACTGGCTTGTTACGAGTACGTATATGAACCGATTAACCGCTTACAGATGCAATGATGCTGATTCTCTTAAAAAACAAGTTTCCCTCGTCTCTTCGTGTACTCTGATATTGTATGAGTCTCGAGTCATAAGTAAACAGCTTCCTGCAACACCGCATTCGTGACAACTGACGACGGTCGGGTCGTAAGAAGGGGCTCATTCAACTTTTCCATGAACAATGTGTCGAGATCTTTAAGAGCATTCATTTTTTTACTATCTATAAAAGTTACGACTTGTCAATTTATCAGTTTATTATAATATTTTTTTATCTTACGTGTTACTGTCGTCAACTAGTTTGTATTAGAACGTTTGCAGGATCAAAACGTTTATTAACGCACAATAGTGAAAAACGAAAGAGGAGTCCAAAATCATCAAACTAAATCAACAGAGCTGACTGTGGACCGGTTTCGGGTGAAGCCCCGTACAGGTGGAGGATACAATTATGAGTGGTGTGTTTTTTGCAGGACACTGCGGCGACGCAGCGGTGGTCCCGCGCCTAATGAGCGCCGCCGTCACCTGCCTCGCCAAACTCGCCTCTTGCCTGTTGAGATAGAGTTACTAGTAGTGCCACAAACCTGGCCTCTCAATTCAAAATATACGTAATATGTAGAGTGGATCCGCAGAGAGTAGGCGACTGCAGACACAGCGGCGCGTCAACTATGCAGGCGACGCTGCCGATAATGACATTCAAGTCCTTTTAGTTTTTATAAAAAAAATCCTTGTTCGTTACTTACACCATTCAATCATCCATTTGATTGGATTATAACATCAGATTAATATGTATAAAAACAGAGACAGACCTCTACAAAGGATCCTAGAAGTATCAGCCTCAAATAAAAAAATGCATAGCTCTGCGGGTTTTGTCATCGTGTAATTTCTCTAAATCGACAAAGAGTGGAAAAAAGAATATATCACTGGAATTTTGGAATTCTCTCTGAATATCATACCTTTGTATGATATGTAGGTGTGTTATAGTAAAAAATATATACTTGTATTACATATTAAATTAAGATTAGAAATAATTTAATTTAAATAACATTTTAACTAATTTTAAACTTTCATAACTATTAGAACATTAGTGATTCCCACGACAAGTCGATTGTTCCTCGTTATCGGTGACTGCCGGTGCCCTCGCGGGGCTCGCAGTGACATGTCACAGAATGTACCATTGAGATATTGTTACTTCAGTGCTCTGCCCCGCACCCTGCCACGCTGTCACGCACGCAGCCGCACCTGCGCCCGTCCGTCCCATCTGTGCTGAATTGTATTATTTGTCATGTCATAAAAATATTATTCTAATGAATATTCTTATGATTAATTGAGTTGTTATGCGCCATAGACTTTTGTTGTTCATGCCTTTTTTGTATTTAATTGATTATTAAAACTGTTGTTTTTTTTTAAATGTGAAGTGGACGTTAATTATATCTTGAATGGTCTACATTTCGTTTTGTCAAATCACAGTTTGTGGGCGTTGATTATGTTGATCGCGGTGCAGTTAGTTACAGTGAAGCTGATTTGATTTTTTTGATTTTTACACTATTCTTAATATAAACTTGTTTACAATCATTCATTATTAATACATTTTTGGATAAAATGGTTTTACAAACTTCAATGTATTGTTTAATTATGATCTACTAGTATAAGTATGAGGGATACATATAGATTTGCTAAAAAAAATAATCAAAATTAAAATTAAGTCAGCTTCACGCTGTATTTCGCACACAGCAGGGTAGGCAGAGGCAACCTAGTGTTAAGACACTCCGTTCCCCACTTTCCACCGAGTTCTGGATATCTCCAGATATCGCAATATCTTGCGTGTTGAGTGGCGAAACTCAACACCGCGCTTTGCCACACCAGAGCAAAGAAATTAAAATATAAATGAATATGATAAATGTACATGACGTGAAAATATAAAAGACTAAGTTGTATATATGATAAGTATTATGAATACATACTTGTATGTAATATAGCTAGTTAGTAGTTACAGTAAGGAGGGTCACCGACGACGACGTGACGACGACGACGCGAGCGACGTGACTCGATCTTTGTAACGGGTCGCTAAACCACGCATTACCATAACGTTCATGCAGACACTCTGAGAGCCTCCAGAGAGCAAACGACACGCACGTAGCGCCGTGATTAGATCCCGTTGAGAGTCCTACGCTGATCATTCCGTTTTACATGTCTGCTTAAAACTGTCCGTATATATATATTTATTGATTTCAGATAATAGGTACTAAAGACATATTGAGTGTCTCTATAAAAAAACGACATTAAATGTTTTTAACGAACATTACAAAGATTCTAAAATCACAAAATTTTACTTTTTACTATACTTTATATTACTTGCTTAATATCAAGCACATTATTTTAAGACATCTCTTCTGACAGTCAGACTGTCAGTCCAGACGGTCCGCATCGTCGTCATAGACTATAATACAACAATAATAGTTTTTTTGAAAAACGTAACGTTACTCTATGAACAGCAATATTAAAAATAAACAAAATTATAATTTCCTTAACATATGTTCAGTGGTACATCTTTTAATATTAATTATTTCATATAGTAGAACGATAAGAAGTCTTTGTTCCATCATATTTACTAACATGCGACTGGTGTCTGTCTTTACGCTGTGTTCAAAATTTTGTAAAAATTGTCAATATCAAATTATGAGTTGTTTTTTTTATAATTATGAGTAAAGCATTACATTAATACATATATCTGGAAAATATGTACATATAAGTCGAATTACAATCTAGCAGATGAGCTTATTACGAATCCAATCTACGGCGCGTCTCGTGGTGTAATGAGCGGTCTCTCGTAGTGGTCGGGCGCTGTTGACTGCGCATGCGCATGCGCATCGCTTCCTCTAGTTAATTAACCAATTACACGCTGCAACTAGAACTCTGATCGAAACTCAATCTGTGCTCCGTTACAATATTTTCTTTACGTCAGTAAAGTATAGTAAACACAATAGATTAGATATGATGTCTGATAGGAATTTTGGTCCGATTATATAGATAATTTATAGTTTAAATGATATACGAGTATATTTATATCTCTCCAACCACTGAAGAAAGTAGAATACTTATAATTAAAGACACATCACGAAGGATATAATTACGAGTTACACGAAAGTGCTCACTGTAAATTATCCTTTTCATTAAAAAACGTCCATAAAAAAAAGAAACATGAAATATTTGCCACGATTCATGGAGTTTTTTTGCGTTCACGAAGGCGACGTAAGGCGAGCAAGTCTAGAAGTTGCCTCAGTTTATTTGATAGCGCGTGATTAATAAATGTTTCAGAATAATGGAAAACGTAATACGAGAGGGACCCGCTTGGCGCGCGGCGCTCGGAGGTCGGCGCTCGGAGGTCGGCTCGGAGGTACATTTGTTACCAACCTCTAATAAATAACGATACGCCTTTGAGTAATGGCTCGGGAATGTTTCGCGATTACAAAGTTGGCGGCGAACGAGACTGAAGCCACGACCACGTACATTACACGCCGGATCGGAACTTGTAGGCAGACGATTTAATTAAGGACATGCCGGTAGAGGGCGACGGCGCAGGGCGGTAGGGGGCGTCGGGGGACGAAGATGCACCGATGTTGACGGACGTACTTTCTTGTTTTTCCCCCTTTCAACAGGTGGGCGGACTGAACATTCTGAATACGTCAGTGAAGTCCTCTCTCTCTCTATCTCTCTCTCTCTCTCTATCAGCGCGGTGGTTACAGTCAGATACGCTACTTCGCATTTACACAATGAGTGTAGAGTTTATTGTTTAGTATAATTGGTGAATTATTATTATCAATATATTATCTCTAGATATTTTTGGTCTTCTAAGTCTATGTGGCCAGTCGTGGCGCAAGAGCACAAAGTGTGGCTGTAAACATGGCAGGTTGTGGTTTCGATTCTCACAATATTGAATATTTTCATTTCTTCACTCTGGTGCTGAGGCTAAGCATGGCATTGAGTTTCGCCACTCAACACTCAATGCCTCCAGAAATCGGCGGAATGGGGCACGGAGTGTCTTAACAATAAGTTCCCTCTACCTATCCTGCTGTGTACGGGATACAGCGTGAAGCTGAAAAACAAATAAATCTAAGTAATTCCATGGTAAAATACGTGTCAGTCTGTAATTCAAATCTTGAAGTATAATCGTGATATTAAATCGCTAATTTAAAAGATTGCACATCCGCGATGGGGCCAGTGCGGGGCCGGAACGAGTCCGGAGCGGGGCAGGAGCGAGGCCAGAACGGGGCAGAAGGGGGGCCGGGGCGAGCTCTTGCTTCTCCGCAAAAACTTGCAATATATCTCACAGCAGGTGCTCAAGGCTGCATAAAAAGTTCTTTCACACGCCAAAACACATAAATCCAGCAAGTTTACATTTTAATGAGGTGTAACAGCTCCGTACAGTATGTTCTCGTCGATGTACATATAGCAGTCTATTTTGACAAATAGCGGGCGGCTGGTCGGCGCGGCGTCGGGACAGTCGGGGCTGTAATGAGGCCGCTCCAGCCGTCAGCTCGCGGCGAGGTCGCGCTCCGAGCCCGGCTCCGCTAACGGTACGTAATGATTGACTAAACGAATAACCGATGTTTGAGGAATTGCGAGGTTATTTAGCGAGTCTCATGTAACACGATGTTACGCTGTAATGTTGCTTAGAGCATTGTACCTCCAACACTTACGAGACCGTCTAATGTTGTATTACGACGAGAACGTTAACGTGGGTTTAGTTTTGAGACACAGGAGTTAGTTCGCAAGGCACTAACACCAAACACAAAACGTGTAATATGTATATAACATTTGAAGTTGTATTTCACACTCAGAAAACTAAAATACTTTTTTCAAGAAACTAACGAGATTTCAACCGTCTAAGCGCTGTTTGCTGTAAGATATCCTATGTGTTATACAATGCTTATCAAAACGTCCTACAGAGATGCAAAGTATGTAAATAAGAGCGTATAAGAATCATATCGTACGTTACAGTTTTGTTTTACGTACAGGCGTGGTTTGAAAACCCGCTAGGTCCAAATTTATTAACGTATTCAAAAAAAAATAGTTGTATTAATTATTCATATGGAATGACATGATATATATCTGATATTTATTAATTTAAAATATATAGTGTTATTGATAATATATGAATACAATATATTTATAACTAAAATCTATTTTTCCCTCTAAATTCACAACATGGTAATCCCGAGTTGGCGCAATTCATAAATCATTTAATTAGGCGTCAAGTGACATAACGCGTGCGGGGGCGGTGCCGATAGCGCTCCCTGACGCCGATAACAGTTAGCACACTGACACAGTGGCGCGTGCTGAGATAACACCACACCACACCACAGCCAACCATGTAGTACTCTAATTTACAATATTTAGTTACAACACTTTTTAAAAAACACAACACTATTTCACCCTATACTTTATATATTATCCAAATGTTAAACATTTTCAATCTTTAGGATAATTTTGTGTAACATAATATTGATTATTATTACGATTGAGTTGTAGTTTAATGTGCGTATAAATAATATAATATAGTTCTAGATACTCATGAGCAATGATCTTTGAGAATTCTAGAGAAGTACCTATCTCTGATGACGAAGGCACTGTTGATACTAGACTTATCGTGAAGACGACAATGGTCGACATCCTCGCGCGTGGAGGGACTAACAGTACTCCGGCCGGTGCGCCGGAAGTGGCAACCTGTCACTCGCCAGGTGCTAGGATTCTCACGACCAGACTACATGCTTGTAATGTTTACTTAAACATCAGTATTGGTACAGATTAGCGCTTACTCACTGCTTTACCTCATGTTAAAAAATATATAATGGTTTTACGTAGATTTTATGTACATGGAATTAATTAACTTTACAAAGACATCAAATACTTACATATTAGTATGTATATATAATGTATATAAGATTTTGTGCGTAACTAATGTTTGGGAAGAAAAGAAATGTATGTAATTTGAATAAATTGCAGAACACTTTATTAAATGATACAGTGCACGTAATCGGTAACCGTTTAGTTCTCAAGAGCCGAGACCCTCCAAAACAACAGTTGCGATGTAACATAATTACATTACGTGGACGGCGGCACGGCGCGGGAGGACGGGAGGGAGGCGGCGGGGGTGAGGTCGCGGGAGGGAGGTCAGTTCCCAAAAACAAGGATTAGTTCATCCACCTCATTATTACTCTTCTTAATTGAACCTGTATTCATAAACTGAGCGAGTTTTTGCGTCGCGCGTCTCTACTGGTAGGCGAGATGTAATCAAACTAATGCCAGTTTAGAGATGTTTAATTGACGGCGACATTTCTTAGTAAAAGTCACATGAGATTTTATAATAAAATTCTTAATAATTTGTTAGTTTTTTTTATCATTTGTCTCTGGTAGTTTGTTTACAATATTAATTGCTTCAGTTCCTCGTGAAGCATAAATTAATTATATTAAACGTAAAAACAATTCAATCTAAAACGTAAATACATACATACATACATATATTCATATATGCATACATAGCTACACCATGTATCTCTGGCGGGATAGTCAGAGAGAACGGAGCGCCACACGCTACTGTCTCTACATACTTCTTTCGCCTCGTCCACTGTCATCAACCCCTTTATATATGCCTTCCGAGGAATTTTTACGTCACTTTTCTAAAGTATCTTTGATACTGAGTTTTCAATCGAGGTCCCCCCCGCCTACCTACCTATCTTACCGCTCACTTTTCCATAATAAATCTATTTTTGCCATTGATTCAGTCATTTGTTCGACGTGCCCAACCACCCAGCTGAGCATGTTCTTCTTCATCTGTGACGTCCTCGCTAGTACCTGCCCTTCTGTGTATCTCTTCATTGCGGATTCGATGAGCTAAGCTGATTCCACATATCCCTCGAAAATATCGCGTCCCCACAGCTCTCATCTTTCTTTTATTCTTCTTCTGTATTACGCACGTTTCGCTGCCGTATAACAGCGTCGGTGACGTTTCGCCTTCTCATCTATGCAGCTAAGGCTCCGTTATCCCTGTTACCAGCAGCAATACGCCTTTCCGCATCCATCTCGTATCTTCCAGCTCTGCTGAACATACTTCCCAAATATATCACTTCCACTAAAACTAAAATCTCTTTGTAAAATGAGTAAAAGAAGGATTTTAAAAGTGTCTTTGTTATCACCAAATTAGACATGAAGAGACTTATTAAGAACTACGTACGATATGAATCTGTAATAATTAAATAATTATGTCTTTGAATTATTGTATGAAGTGATGTTAATTAATGTAATATTTAGATAATGTTGGCATTAGTATCGGCGCGCGCGCATCCGTACGATAGCGGCTTCCGTCGGCTCCCCGCGGCCTCTGTATAGCGCGGTTACAGTATAGGTCTCATTTCTTTCCAGCTTGTATTATTTTCTCTGTTATATCTCTCTCACACAAGTCTTTTGTTTGTAAAAATGAGTGTATATGAATAAGAGTGTGCGGGATAATGCGTGAAGCTGATTTATTTTATTTTTAAGTTTGAATCTATTTATTCCGCACACAGTAGAACAGGTAGAGGGAACCTAGTGTTAAGCTCAAGACACTCCATTCTGACACTCAATGTTGTGCTTTGCCTCGACACCAGAGAAAATATAAAAGAAAAATTATAATTTTTTGAATTGGGATCGAACCCACGACTAGTCGCGCTTACAGTTACACACTTGTGCTCAATGTGGAAAGTGGAATTTTGCAAATTGGTTTGTAAGATACAAAAACATAGGGGTACGCTAGATTTGGTGAACCACTACTTGCAACGGAATCGTTTAATAACTTTACACAGTTCTCGCAACACTGTATTGTACACAGCAGGATTAGCACAGAGAACAGAGTGTTAAGACTCTTCTTTTCTCGCTCAAATTAGAGATATTGCATTTTGAGTGTTTCATCAGCCAGCATTTCAAATATCTCATTACCCAGAGGTGCGATCGAACCCACGACCATCAGTCACTGGCCCATCACTTTACAACGTCTTGGATAATACTTAATGCTATCTAATATTTAATTCTGATCACAAAGTATTGATCAGTTTCCGTTTTTTTATGAAGCACGCCAACATCAAAGGAGTTTCACTGAAATCACTGATCGTAAAAGCTCGCTGGTATCCCAATAAAAGAGCAATGAACAGTGAAGCTAATTGTAATTCAATGATGCAATCAAAGGCCGCTTTATTCGACCGCAGCAAGTAGCGTCTCTGATCATTATAATAATGTTATTAGCCTAATGAGCGACGCGTACGCACTCATTAATCGGAACTTGATTAACAAATTGCTACCGGCGGGCTCTCCGGTCCTCCACCTCCATCCTCCACCTCCGTCCTCCACCTCCGTCCTCCACCGACGACCGACCGACGCCGTCACATCTGATGACTTCATTACCGGATCGATATCTTATTTACGTAGGATGAAAACACACTATAGCAGATACATCTAATGTAAGTCAGATATAATGCCTAAAAAAATCATTTCAATATAATTGACCAATTTTTATATTGTATTGAATAAGTGATTAAATTTGATGATGATGATGATGATGAAACGTCTAATTTTAATATAATAAACACTAACTTTAATTGATTTTGCAGTTCTTGTGTAAAGTGTCGCCATTGCTGGAAGTGTCGAGGGAGCCTTATTCCGTGTTGCAGGTGTACCGTCATTAATCACGGCGGCGCATGCGTGATGTCTTTATTTACGTTGCGAATAAATTATTTATCTATAATCTAAAATATTCATTTTAATGAATAAACATTTAAACGATTATTGTTATGCATTATCTACTCATGACAGTCATAATCTCTAGGGACTTATATTTGGATGAACAAAGGAATTCCCAAAGTTATGGTTTCTTATAATATTCTACATTTATGTATATGCCTAAGTATAATTGTAAAACTGTAAAACTCCGAATGTGTTGAGCTTTATATTGTGTTTAAGTTATTTAAGTAATATATATTAAATAACAAAAATAAATATATTATTCTTTGTTTTTTTTAGAACAGACTATAAAAAAATAATTTAATTATCAAATTATTTATTTAATTACTTCTCCGAAGCGGAGGCAGAGAGGCGGCGAGGAGGACCGGCCACCTCCGGCACCGCGACGCCGACTCACGCGCAGCTGCTGTTCGCCGCTACACGCTCTTGCTGTTTATCAAGTAGTCTCTTATTTTCGCTTAATTAGTCCACGATTCTCACGAGTTGTCGCCATCGCGTCCTCCTGCAGGGTTCGATTTAGGTATTTTAATGAGCTCCTCGGAGTCTCGCCGCTCGGTCTTTCCCTCCCTCCCCTCCCATCGTTTCGGTCGGACGTTTTTATCGACCTCCTGACACAAGGTTCCCAAGATTTATGTGTCGCTGTTTGAGCAAAAAGGCGCCAATAGAGATTCGGCAATATATGTATACATGATCATTAATCCTTGCAAGAACGTTAGATACGTAAAATATTATCTAATGATAATATGTTATATTCTGTATAATATGAGCTGTATTTATTTTATATGCCAGCTTTGATATTTCAAAGTCAAAAATAACTTTAGTCTCCCATAAAATTTTAATATATTTTATTTTATATCTTTTTCTGTCAAAAAATAGTGTCGAAACTTTATAGCTTGTAATTTTTTTAAAAAGGTAACTGTAGCTAATTGTGTACGATTGTTCACTATTCATGAGGTTTTACGAGTCTTGGAAACGTATAATAGTTAGGCTGGCAGCGTCACGGCGCGCCGGGACGAACGGAGTGACGACGTGTGAACACGCCGCGCCGTGACCAATCACGGGGACCTAACCGGAGGCGGCTTCATTGATCACCTCTCTCGGCTACCGGCCACAGCCGAGGCACTCGACTATGAAACCTGATTAAGCCCACCGTGCCACCTAATAAAGCGGAACATTTAATTTTAAAAATAAATCAAACAAGAACTGAAAACCTATTATAATGTCAAGTTAAATATTATTTACTTCCTCATACTTCTACAAAACTAGCCAACTGAAACGCTAACTGAAATCTTTTAATTCCATCCACTCCCATATCATACCGACACTCGATACATGTTTAGTCCGTGTAATGGATACAGCGCGGTGTCCGGGGAGGCGCGCGCGGCGTTTACCCGCGCGAGTGCGCCCGAGCGCGCGGCGTGACGGACGGACGGACGACTAGATGGTTTTTACGCACACTTAATTACTCATATTATGCGCTCGAGTTGCTTTTGTGTTTATCAATGTATCGTCGTCTCGTCCTATTTCAAACGCGGCGTTTAATATAAAGTGGACAAGTGTGCTTTGTATTATTAACAAAATATAGTATATTTTCATTATTTTACTTTGTATCTCAACATTTTTGAATTCAAAGTTTTTTCTTTATAAAATATAAATGTACCTATAGCCTCAATTTATTTATTTATAAGTTTGCAATTCAAATAAATAATTTAATTAAATCCATTCCAAATTTAGATTACTTTCGAAGTTTCAAAGATTCTTTATTATAGAGTTTAAATTAGATTTTTTATATTATGAGGAATTTAGGAGCCACTGTGGCGCAGTGTGCAGCGTCCGCCTTAAGCACGACGAC
This sequence comes from Heliconius hewitsoni, assembly GCA_018230445.1. Lineage (NCBI taxonomy): Eukaryota > Metazoa > Arthropoda > Insecta > Lepidoptera > Nymphalidae > Heliconius > Heliconius hewitsoni. The sequence goes on from DWAN01001200.1 coordinate 17,949, forward strand.
AGCAGAACAAAGCTTTACGTTACGTTTCGCTATTCAACGACACAAGCCTCAAAACTGTTTGCTCAACTATTCGCAATAAACCTGGATATTTAAAATAGTTTATGTTCATTAAAATAAATTACTTCAAGTTATTTTTAAGTAATGAATAAAACATTATTTCTGGATTGTAACAGTGAACATTTCCTCGCACAGGGTTTCTACTACACCGTAGCATTATGTACTAATATTATTTAACAACTAGCGCAAGATCAATAGCTCCGTTCATTTACATTTTAATACGGCGCGATCGAGATAAGATAGTATCTACGTCGACGTCACAGCCGGAGAGGCCTAATGGAGGCGGGTGCGATAGTATCGGCCCTCCTTTCCGGACGATGCGGACGTCTCTACTCTAACTATAAATCCCTCCGAAGTCTCTGTCGCAACCAGACTTGCGGTCGACGTCCGTATTGTATTACTTCATAATAATTACTCACTGCAGTACGTCTTTCCAATACTGAATATATATTCACCAACACTCCATACTTGAACATGAAAATTTAATTTTAATGACTACAAGAGAAGGTCACGCATCGCTTATTTCCTACATTTTGTGGTATATAATTAAAGTATTATATTTTAATGAAAGTCCCATTACACATCGACGGCTGACTGTCATGTGGACCTGACTACAGCATCAGCTCCGGTGCAGGCTGGCAGCAGGACCTGCCGAGTGAGGCGGTCGATGCGATAGATCCATGTTTTAATTACGCG
>DWAN01001201.1:0-18700 GCA_018230445.1 Heliconius hewitsoni
CTAGGTTCCCTCTGCCTACTCTGCTGTGTGCGGGATACAGCGTGAAGCTGAAGCTAATATACACAAAAATCGACCTTGATAGATCTATGTATAATCTATTATTACAATTTAACAAATATTTTCACTATTTTGCTTGTAGTATTTTTTTACAACATAAATGTGATACCGACATTGAATATTAGTTATATAACGTCTTTAATATGATACACTGTTAATTTTAATTGTTAAAAATTTGTAATTGTTTATAAAATTCTATTTAATACAAAATAACAAGAACTTATTTCGTTATCGTTACTTCCTTTAAGAGGTAAGATTACACATAATATATTTACTGTATTATAATATCCTCACACTATCAACTTGTTTTAAAATAATTATATGCCAGAGATCAACATTGTTTTAAAAAAAGTTATATTCAAAATATTTCTATATCTGATTCATATTAATTTATGTAATTTCATATTAAAAGTTTATTATATTTACGTTGTAATTAAATAATTAGATATATTTATAGTAGAGTTTTGCTATAAACCGTAAATATATAACGTTAGATGACTGATACATTTTAAAATTTAAAACAAATTCTGTTTTAATAAATAATTAAATATGTATTTACTGGTTTTATTGAAATTATTACATTTTCAGTACATTCATAGTAAAAAATACCATATTTGGGATATCTGTTTTTAAATTAAATTATCACTCCTCACCTCCTTATATTTAATAAAGAGCACATTACAATTTAAAAAAATAAAATGACGTCAAATTGGAAAAATAAAAATATCTCTGAATCTACTGAAGCGATTTTAATGGAACTTGTACTGTTCTCTAGGATGAAGTATACCTAACGTGATCATTTTTCGGTCGGCTCAAAACAATACGTTGTAGGGTGGTTCTGGAGTGGTTTTTGTTTTTTATAGAAGTATTCGTTTTCGTTTTTCGGGCTTTCGTTTTTTTTATTTACGTATATTGACACTTTGGTCCTGATCACGTTAAGTATCATCATCACCATCACTATCATCAGCCTGTCCTAGTCCACTGCTGGACATAGGCCTCACCAATGGTCTCAAACGCCACTGAGCTCGATCTTGAGCTCTTCGCATCCAGCCGATGCCAGCCACTTTGCGAATTTCGTCTCCCTATCTAGCTGGAGGAAATTAAAAAGAATAATCTCGTTATGAATTTTACTTTCCGAGAAATTCTCGGACAAATATACAAACACATATATATTTACCATTTAAGCACAAGCGCTTGGAAACCTAAATGGATATACTCTAAGATTATCGAATTCCAACAATATTACATTTATATACATACATATCAAACTGGTAACCTCCTATTTTTGAAGTCGGTTAAAAAATTATAATTTACCACCGTTACCCGTTTTAATGAAAATTATACCTAAAATGACCGCCTATGTTTTATTATTATTACCGTTGAACCCAGCTTTCAAACTAAAGTTAAGTACTCTATGTTATGCCTTGACTAAAAAAACTTTATTTCACAGTTCCAGAGATTGATAATATGTACAAGCAGACATATAAGCTGATCACCATTTTAATATTTCATAACTATGTAATCAGTAGAATCATTCATTCAAAGAAATGAAATATTTAATATTTTCAATTTCATCTCTCTCATAACGAGGTAACATATAGATAAAATTATAGAATAATTTTATTTGATATTCTTGTCAAGTCGAGACGAATACTACTTAGGAAGGTTAATATATTTTATTTCCCTCATCATCACTTTGTACAATTTCATAAATAAACTTGAATTATACTTTATTGTTAAAATACATATTTCAAGTGGCACGCCTAAAACCCAAGAACAACATAAAAATCTGTGTTCTGTAATTACAAATGACAATTGACTTTGACGTTTTAAGTTAATCAACGCTAAGTGCAAACGTTTTGATTTGATTGTATTTGTACAAAATAAATAGTAATAATATTACGAGAATATATGCTAAAACTGTATACAAAATGAAAATATTAAAATAAAATTTAATTTTAAAAGTTTCTTGCAAAAATAATTGTTTAACTTCGGATATATCTGTTGATTTTGATATACAAAATGAGTGAAAAATCTACTCCACTTTTAGCTGTTCTGCAATTATTACGAAAATATGATTTAAAAGTATGTCGACTATTAGCTTACACTATCACAGTATAACTAATTTGAATATAAATATATGAATCATTGTCCATGATTCTTATTCTCGCTTTTCTAGGGTACAGAAGAAATTTTAAGAAAAGAAGCTAATTTAGGCGATGCCGAATATGAAAATTTGGATTTACCAGAGGTTGAACTCGCTAGCATTCTCACTGCTCACCACACTGAAAGCGATCCATACAGCTATGAATTTGCATATGAAAGTCTTAAAAAGTTTGTGGAGAATTCTTTAGATATCTATAAGGTAAATTATTAGTTATTGAAATATTAGTTTCAAGATATAATATAAAAATTTAATGTAAATTAATTTATTGCAAGATTAATGTAAAGAGACCTCAAATAAGTAAATCTTATTTCTTAATAGAGAAATAGGCCAAGACTAAACTTTGTTTTTATTTTAGTATGAACTATCAACATTCATGTATCCAGTATTTGTTCATATGTATTTGATACTTATTTTATATGATCACAATGAACATGCTGCAAAATTTTTGAAAAAATTTGGTCCAGAACAAGAAGAGCATTATCAAGAAGATTTAAAAAGATTAGCTACTGTTGAGAATAAAGAACAAATAAAGGGCAATGAACTTGCAGAAATTTACAGGTATGTCCAAAGACAAGAAAATATAGATATTTTAAATTATTTCAATATATTCTATCTTATATTGATTTACTTATAAAATGTTACAGTACTAACAAGTTCCAAGTACAATTGTCTAGAGATGCTTCAACCCAGCTAAAAAGATATTTACATGAACAAAAAAGTTCACCCATTATTATCAATATTATCAACAATCATATACAAATAGATATACATGATGGTCCAGGAAGAACTCAAGCTCAAGTAAAAGCAACAATAGGAGGAATTTTAGGAGAAGCTTCCAGAAATGGTATATAAAACTTCTTCTCTTTTAGTTTCAAGCTGTATCCTTCATATAGCAAGGTAGGCCAAGAAACTTACCAAGTTAAGACACACCTCCTAAGGGGACATATTCCCATTTGTGATTCAAGTGGTGACAAATGCTGTAATGAGGACCACCACCCAACACACCATATCCGCCAGTGGCGGGAGGTGTAGATAGGAGCTACAAATAGATATGTGAAATGTAAGAGGAGGGATGGAAGAGAAGATGGAGGAATATCGTAGCATTTGGTGCTCCAATTTCTCTGACTACACCGCTAGGGATATAGAGTGAAAATAAATAAATAAATAATACTTAATTCCCCATTTAGTTTTAAATGTCTTAGAATTCCTATATTGGTTATTAAATTGTTTGTATAATAAATTGGTTTCTGGTATATGGTTTTGTTATTGAAAATTTTCACCAGACGAAGAAGAATTGAGTGTCCTAACTATATACTTTTTCTGTCTAGCCTGCTATTAAATAAGAGGTGTGAGATAAAAATATTATATTTTCGTTCTTTCATTGTGGTGTTATTATGCATGCAACAGCTGTGGGTGTAATTCCCACTTGTGGTAATGCACTATTTTCATTTACTTGCTATGGTAACAGGACAAAACTTGAGTTCTGCCAATCATCATGCAATGTCTTAAAATGAAAAGTGGAGAATTGAATGTCTTAACACTAAGTAGGTTTCCTCTGCCTACGCTATGATACAGTGTAATAATAGAAAAAAAGAATATGTTAATGTATATTTCTATTATTGTTTTTCAGACAATCGACCAAAAGTTTACTATGGACTATTAAAAGAACCCGATATTCAAGTACTGCCCACACCTGTTGAGGATGAAGAAGAAGCAGAAGAAACTCCAGATAAGCCAAAAAAGAAAAAAGCAAAAAAGGACAATATATTTATGAAGAAACCGAAATCTGACCCAAATGCCCCACCAAATGACAGGATTCCACTACCAGAATTGTAATTATTTTAAAACTTTATACAAATACCTATAATTATATTATACATCTTCACTTGGTTGCAGATTTGATTGCCATTAGGGAATGAATTATTTTAATTTCATCACTCTGTAGTATTGGTAAAAAGACATTGAGATCCACCACCCAACTAAGTTTTTTTTGTTGTACTGCACTGCTATAACAATAAGCCACTGTTATATTTGATATTTTGTATCTGTCATTTATTCTTTGAGTTGTGGTGAGATATCTCATATGGGTATCTCATTCTATTCTATTAAATCCATTTTTAGTGTTGGGACACCATGTCTTCTCTAATAAGATTGTATATTTAGGGCCTTGATCCAGCTGAAAGACGAATTCAGTAACATTTTGTATTAGTCTTTTCTGGTATAAACATTCTAATATTTCTATGAATTTCTTACTATTGCTAGTTGTGCACCTTAGTTTTAAGATATGGGTCCATTTTGGTTTCAGGTGGCAGTATCATAATACTGTCAACTTTCTTTATGGACTCATTTGTGATTATCGTTTATGTAACTTTATATCTAGCCGCTCGCGCTTTGTCCACATATGTTTTTCCCATGTTAGTCTTCTTTCTATGTCTTACGGGATTTCGTCATTGTTCAGTTTTTCTACTGTGCGTAAAAGTAACGTGTGGTGACTTTTAACAAGTCTACTGTTATTTGTCCGTTTTCTTTCGTAAAAAACTTACTAGAAAGTCAAACGGATATCTTTCGTTCTATTTTACGCAGTTTACTATTTTTTTATAAAAACTGAAGCAACGTTCCACTTGCGATTTTGTAGCTTTGATAGGTCTGTGTGCGTCATTCTTAACAAATATCGTTTTATTTTACAACGATAATTTTATTAATTATTTTGTTTCATCTTTTGCATTGCATTATATCTTTCTTGTAAGATGCTTCAAATAACTGGTGGTTCTGGTGTGGGTCCATGTCCACAAAGAAAATAGATAGTGCTTTGATAACTTTTCTTCTCCTTTAAAATCTTTTTATATTAGAGTAGTATCTCCGGAAATAGTATAGACATCGTAATTTATGCTCTTTTAGAAATTTTTAAGTATAGTGTAAAATGTTGTTTGTTTTGAATTGCTCTCTGATGGCTTTATAAGTTTGTATATCATTTGGCATTAACTTGATGATGTGACCAGATCTTAGTGTTATCGTTGCACGTTTAAGATTGGTATTTTCTTTAGCTCACGATAAGTTGAAAATTGAGCCGGATTTGGGGAAAGGAGGAGACCCTAGGTTCCTCCTAAAATACCTCAAACGGACACAGTGTCAAAAGTAAAAAAATCTGATTAACTTTATATTCAAGATTATAATTATATACTTAGTTATTAATAATGCGTTTATGAAGAAACTGAGATCTGACCCAAATGCACCATCACCAAGTACAGAAATTATCAGAGTTCTAATAATTAAAAAAAAAATTAAATATTAAATTAAACAAAATTGTTTTGCAAATCTTAATTCTTTTAAAAAGTTCAATACTAATTACATCAGATAAATTTTAAATTCAAGATAAACTGACATCCATAAATTACGTCACGTTTTAAAGGTTGACGAAGTATGACATTGAGTGACAAAAAGCGGTGAGGACACCCTAAATTTCGTGACATCACATTTAAAAATTTCCTCGATCTAGTAACGAGGGAAAGTCTGGAATTGAGTTCAGCCACTCAACACGCAATCCTCAAGAATTCGGCGGAAGGTGGGTATTGGAAGAGCCTTAATGGAGCACGGAGTGTCTTAAAACTTGGTCCCCAGGTTCCCTCTACCTACCACGCTATAATACAGCGTAAAGCTAAAAAAAATATTAAATAGTGACATTTTTTAGGAAAGAAACTGATAAAATTGAAAAAGGAAAAGCTTTGAGAGAGGCATCAAAACGTGTCCAACTCGGTCCCGACAGCTTACCTTCGATATGTTTCTACACACTCTTGAACAGCGGTCAAACTGCAGCGTCTGCTGATATTTGTGACGATTCCACTTTACTGGCAGTTGGATTTAACAATTCCTTGATAAAGGTGTTTTTTTTTGTAATTATTAATATCTTAAGTGAAATTAAACTGATTTACATATTTAGAAACGATGAAATTCTTTAGAATCTGTATCTTAAGGCATTTTTGAAAAACCATCCAAGTGGTCTAACCACTACATCATACATTTTTGTTGAGTTCTAGATACTGTAAATGACATAGATTGATAAATACTTATGAGTGTCAGACCGTTTGAACGGTATCCGAGAAGTGCGAGTTCGAGTTCCGCTACGTTCAATTTTGTATACGTATTCCAAAAATATTTTTCTTTTCATAATGTGGAATAATAAAAAAATATAGAAAAAGATTAACTACCTTATAATTATATTTCAAAAGGTTTGGACATTGACTACACTGCGACTACGAGGAATGAAATCCGCAGAGAAACTTCAAGATATTGACAGAGAAGCTTGTAAGTATGGACAGACAGTTAATTGTTTATGACATTATAGAATGGAATGAAATGAAATAATGAATACGTATTATCGTTATTACAAGCTCTTATTTAAATTGCCGTGTTAGCGTTTGTGACATCTTGCAAGCTCAAATTGACCCGCCTCCCAGTATCCGATTGTGCTGAAATTTAGATTATGACTTCAATTTTGATAATAAAGAAATTAAATATAATCAATATTGTTGTTAATTAACTGTGATAATCAAACAAAAACTTCGCCTCACCATCCCCAGTCATAAAATTAAAATCGTTCGCGAACCATATTTAGGCTTCTGCGGACCACTGGTTGGGAACTATTGTTCTATAGAGAAGAGCAAAGCATCAAAAAGGATTAAAATAGAACGATCTCGATGCGTCAACGAATTCCTTGTTAAATCAGATAACGTTATATAAAGTTTATACTGTATTAGGTGTTTGTTTAAAACAAATTATTTTAATCATATTATTATATCAACAGGTGATGTGTTAGTAAGAATGATGGAAGAAAAAGATAGGGACACATGCCGTACGCTATTCGGCCACTCTGGTCCAGTATACAAAGTGGCATTTGATCCATTTAAAACCCTTTTATTGTCCAGTTCAGAAGATTCCACTGGTGAGAATAAACATAGTTAATATATTAAGATATCCTCGGCGTCAGTGCAAGATCTTCTAAATGCGAAAAAATACAGTTGCAATTACGAGATGACGTCGACAATATCATAAGTAATTGACACTGTCTATAGATTTTATGTTTCGAGGATTCGATTCCTTCCCGACAAAATGATTTATTTAAATTATTTAATTTGTTTTAATAGCCAAAACGCGGTGTCACGTTTCGTCACTCAACACGCATTGTCTCGAATTCAGACGTAAAGCGGTGAATTAAGTGTCTCGATATTAGGGGCTACCGTATTATAGTAGGAAAAAAAAGTCATGGAATGCTAAGTAGAACTTTATGAATTATCGGAGGCACGCGCGGACACTTGCGCAGAATGCGTGTTTTTGATATAGACCTATATAAGGATGACTCCCCTCTTCCCCCTCCCCCACACCGCACTTATTTCTCCAGTTTGTTTGTTTGCCCCACAGTGAGGCTGTGGTCGCTGCAGTGCTGGACGTGCCTGGTGGTGTACCGCGGGCACGTGTGGCCGGTGTGGGACGTGCGCTGGTCGCCGCACGGGCACTACTTCGCGACGGCCGGCCACGACCGCACCGCGCGCCTCTGGGCCACCGACCAACACCAGCCCTTGAGGATCTTTGCGGGACACCACTCGGATGTCGATGTGAGGAGACATCATATATATAGTACTTTCTCTTGTTACCATAGTGAACGTAATAAAAATAATTCATTCCTTTTGTATCAATGCCAATATTTGCTAAAAAAATCATGCGAAATAAATTTTCTGAAGCATGTTATTGTGCAAAACTTCAGACCATTCTTAATGAGGTAAAAATGATTGATAATGACTTCCTCTACCACCTATATCGGTTTGTCTATCGATCTACTAATCACCCTATATATTATATTAACTCAATGCCGCGCTTTGTTAATAGAGCGACAAAATAAAAATAATTCATTCCCCGAGTAAAAATCAAACCAACAACCGTCGCGTTTACAGTCAGACGCTGCTTCACGACGGCTTCTACAAAATATTAATTGAACATTGACACAGAGTATATAGTTTTATTATCAATACGTAGTATATAATCAATTTTTCTGAGACTGATTAATCTTCATTTCACACAAACCAATAACTTAATTAAGAAACATAGGAAAAAAAAGGTAGAGACAATCAAAGTCTGTGGCATATAACAACTTACAAATTAATAATTAAAATAATTGACATTTCAGTGTATACAATTTCATCCAAATTCAAATTATATCGCAACTGGATCTAGCGACCGCACAGTTAGGGTTTGGGATTGTCTAACCGGGACCCAAGTTCGCCTGATGACTGGCCACAAGGTATTGTATAATACTGTTTCAAAAAGAAGTGTTATTTGATTTAATTTAAAGATTCTATTATTTATATAACTAAAAATAAAATACTAATATATATAAGTATGGTTTTTAGTTTCAAACTGTATCCCGCATATAGCAGGGTGGGCGGAGGGAATCTAGTGTTAAGACATTGCGTGTTGAGTGGCGGAATTGAATGCTCCGCTTTTTCTTGGCACCGGGGTGAGGAATAAAATATTAATTTAGTATTTTGAGCCTGTCATGACCCCGTGGCTTAACTTGTGACTGTAAACGCGACGGTTGTGGTGTCGATTCCTATTCGGTGGAATAAATTGTTTAATATTTTAATTTCCTCGCTCTGGTAACAAAGCGCGCCTTTGAGTTCTGCTACTCTACACATTATGCCTCGAGATTTCGATGAAAAGTAAGCTATGGCGTTTCTTAACACTAGGTTCCCTTTGCCTACCCTGCTTAATGCGGGGGTGAAATATTAAAGTAATTTCTATTAAATCTAGTCAACACCATTCACACTGGCCTTCTCCGCCTGCGGACGGTGGATAGCGTCGGGTGGTGGGAACGGGGAGATAGTTGTATGGGACATATCGACAGGCCTGCCCACCGCCACTTTGCCACAGATGCACGTTGCGCCGGTACACGCTTTAGCGTTTAGCCGCGACGGTACTATATTGTCTTCAGGTAAGAGCTTGTAGTTTTTTTTTCTTTTATTGATAGCTTCACGGTGTATCCTGTATATGGCAGAGTAAGCAGAGGGAACCTGGCGTTGAGACATTCCGTTCCTTCTTTTTCGAGATATTAAGTGTTGAGTGGTAGGAATGAGTCCCTCCCTTGTCGTGCTGTATCTTGTTACCAGAGCAAAAGAATGAATATAATGTTCCGCCGTGTGGAAGCGCAAATTATTCTAAAAGTATTGTCTTTTTTTTATAAAGTTTATTACCTGGTATTATGTATTAGTGGAACCTATATAATTGTTATAAAGTAAATTATTGTATTATCAATTGTAAATAGGTATACTTCTTTTCTTGATATTTAAATATAATTTTTATTTTTATGACAGGTTCCTTCGACTCTACTATCAAGCTTTGGGATTTTGCAGTTATTTCCGACGAAACCATAACTGAGGAAAATGGAACAAATAACAATGTACAAAAAGAAGAAAAGTTTTTGTTAAGATCGTTTGCAACAAAAAATTCTCCTATAAAAAATTTACACTTCACTCGGCGCAATCTTTTGCTAGCCGTAGGTTCATATGAAGGAAGCTCATAAAATAGAATAAGGACAATGCATTTTAAGAATAAATAAAAATGTTATTATACATTATGATTTTTTATTTACTACAATGATTGCAAGAAATAAGATCTCTCAGCTGTTATAAATTGAATAATTAAATTCAATATAGATTCATTGCTTCGGGCAACTTGTGCTTTCATGGCTTGCTTGAAATCTTCTTTGACACCTTTGTCCGCCCCACGAGTACCGATACGTCGCTGCCCTAAATGTTGCTGAGAATTAGGTAATATATCCAAAGCAACATTTTTTCCTTGCTCATTCCAAATAAAACTTAACTCTTCCAAAAAGTCAATGTGAATAATATATGTTTGAAAGAGATGATAATGAAAAACACCTTTTTTTCTTATTGTGTCCATGATATTAATAAATATAGATTCTTCTTGAGGCCAACCCAGTTGCATTAACACTAGTATATGTCCATACGTTAAATCAGTGTTATTGCCTGTTTTCAATAATATTCTTATGAGTAATGTGCAGAAATAGTGCATAATTGCAACTTTAGTTAAAGGCAGAAAATGAAGATGTCTATGTTTACCTCCCACAATTAGATCTGATTCTAGCACTCCTTCAACAGAAGGTAATAAAGGTAAAGCAGCTAATATATTTTCAACACATGCTGTGTAATTTTGTTGGGAAAAATTCAAAGACACTTTGCTTATAGTAGATGTTATATTGTTCGGTAAAGAAGTTGAATTCATTTCATCATATCTTCCTCTATATAATGCTAGTTCTTCTGAAAACTCATTAAGCCATGGTTTAACCTGTAACTGGGTTGTTAATTTTACAAATTCTCTTGATATTACTTCATTACGATGTAAAAGCTCCCAACAATTAGCAGCTGCTTGGAATTGATGTGCTGATATTCCTGTTACTTCAATATCGCCTTTACGTCGCTTTGAAGGTGGCAAATCAGGATCCGACAATGCTTCAACTAAGATATGATTACCTTTTAATGATATGTGTTCATACAATGATCTTAGAAAAAACACAATGCCACAGTATAAAAGTTGTCTACAATCATCAAAATTTCTGAGACTTAATAATTTTTGATAGTATGATTCTTTATTTAAACTATTGCCATAATTAACTAAATACGAATCCCACCCTAATTGCCTCCCTAACAACTCTAAAACACCATACAGTCTCTGCCAAGGGTCAGAGATATCATGTTCTGTCTCATCATAAATATAGGAGTTGTAAAAGTCTATTGCTTTTATAACTAACCGTTGAAGTAATCTAGGGGATTCTAGAGAATTAAGTAAAGGTAAAGTTTCTACTACAAGCAATCGGGCATATCGGTTGTCATAGAAAAATTTCTCTGCATTTATTAGAGTTTTGACAAGACTATCAACACCTAATTGAGGAAACTTTTTTAATAATAATACTAATAATCTACAATGCTCCATAGTGTCATCACTATTTTCAACACTTGTTTTAAGTATTGTTAACTGAATGTCAGGGCTAATATGATCAAACATTTGACTCAAAAAGTTTGATTCATTTGATTTAAGAGCATTAGCGATAGCAAATATTTCAGACAATAAACTCGATAGATTTTGTGGTACCAACATTAGCGAACTAAAACATTCTGCAGCTTCTTGAACATTTCCGGATTGCTTTTCCATTAAATAAGCTTCAAATTGAATTTTGAAATTAGTGGGAAATAAAGTTTTAGCTGTTAACATCCATGCTTTAGCAGAATATATATTCTGTTTCTGAGCTTCTTTGGCTCTTGATATAATGTAATTTTCATCTTCATCAGAAGTAATCTTCTCAATTGCAGGCATTGTTAATTTTATATTTATAAAGAAATGGTGATTTATATGTACAGTTACAATTTTATGTCACATTTATTTTGTCATTTGAAATGTCATTAATATTTTCTGAAGAAAGGGTCGATGAGACGAGATAATATTTCAAAAACTACTGTATTATTGCAGATCAACCTTTATATATTTAGTAGAGTATATATTTCTTGTTGCAGATACAGAGTGCAGCTGCAGGTGCAATTTTGGAACGACTGTCAAATGCCAATGTCAAAACAACCAACATTATAATATATAATACAGTGATATCATATAGTATATACAAACATCATATTGGATTATAGAATGTAATAATACAGCATGAAGCTGAATATAATATAATAATAAAGGGATTTACGATATAAACATTACAATAGTGAAGAAATTAGAGCTCAACTAGCACGCCATAAGCAAAGAACAACAATAACAAACTACGGTATTTACTTATCTAAGTTAGCGATTTCTTAAGTAAAATATTTAATTTCAATCAAATAAGCCGACCTTTGTCCTTTTATAAATCGCTTTTTATTAAATGTCTTTGAACACTTTCTAATACTTTCTTGGTCATAGCATTCTACTTGCTTCAAATAACAAATTCGGTGTAGGCAACTTAGAGGGTTCACCTCGGAATGAGAGCCTTTCGTCGTTTTTACAAAATTATAGCTGACTATTTCTCATGCAGAGGTGAAACTCCTTATTAGCCTGCACTATATTCATATTTGATATTTATCGTTTCATGTCTGCTATCACATCTGTGGCACAGATCACAAATTTACATTTCATGTGAGTGACGTTTTTAGTTCAAATTTTGTATTTGTAACTCAAACAAAATATTGAGATTTCTGTAGAGTATGTTTCTTGGTTATTTTACAAACAAATTACATATTCGTGCGGGTTATTAAATTAGCTTTTATTAAAAGATTTTTTTCTAGAAATGGACCAATGATATTACCTACTTCTAAATACAATAGCACGTCAAAATCAACAAATAACCATTCCATTATTATGAATACATATGATGTTAGTGATTATGCTATCGCTGAACTCGTTAAAGATGATATTTTGGAAAATATTTTTTCGTATTTAACTTTACGTGATCTTAAAAATTGTGCGTTAGTTTGCAAAACTTGGTTTAGAATTTTAAGCGACGAAAACAATGATGTTTGGAGATTTCACTGTGTTAAAAGATTGGCAGAAGAAGTACTGAAATCAGACTTGCTTTCGAACTTACCGACATATAAGACTAAATTAAGAGCGTTCTATCATGCGTGGAGCCCATATGATTGTTCTAGAAACATATACATCAAACCTAATGGTTTTACTTTACACAGGTATCTCTTTTACTTTTATTGGATTGACTTATAACTATGTAGCATGATCTAGGAAACTGAATTAAACCCAATATAGAACAATATTATGGTATTATCAAGCTGGTGGTGTGGGGTGGTAGTCCCAGATTCAGGTACCATAATCAGGATGGTTTTCTGAATGTGGGATATGAAACTCTGAGAAGCCTTTTAGTAAAACCATCAATTTGGAGTTTTCCATTTCTCCTGATGCTTCTTTTAACATAATAATAATATTTTTTAAATAAATATAGAGTATTAGTTAACAAATATTGTTTATTTTTAATAGTATATTTGTATTTACTTTTACTTTATAGAAATCCTGTTGCACAAAGTACAGATGCATGTAGGGCTAAAATTGGATTCTACAGGGGAAGACATGCTTGGGAAGTGATCTGGGAAGGACCGTTGGGAACAGTAGCAGTTGTTGGGCTTTCAACAAAGGAAGCTCCATTACAATGTCAGGGTTATGTTGGGCTTCTAGGTGCAGATGAACAGAGTTGGGGGTGGAATTTAGTTGATAATCACCTGTTACACAATGGTGACACTCATGGACGTTATCCCTTATTAAGTAATTGCCCTAAATATCAAGTGAGTGTTCTTGTGATATGTTCTTAATAATAATATGATAATGTTTAAGAAATTGGTTGGTATTAATTTCTAAATGTTCTTTATGTTTAGGTAGGGGAACGCATAAGAGTAATTTTAGACTGTGAAGGCCGAACATTATCATTTGAGAGAAATTATGAATTTCTAGGAGTAGCATTTCGAGGTGAACAAATTATATTTTGATTCCTTTTCTTTAGTTTATTAAATAAGTATTATACAAAAAACTATTTTTTAATTTTTCAGGCCTACCAATAAAAAAAAAGTTGTATCCAACAGTTTCAGCAGTGTATGGGAATACAGAAGTGTCCATGGTCTATTTAGGTCCACCGGCAGATGGCTGATATATTATCACAAAACCTTTTGAATTTACAAGATCTAGTCACAATTATTTAATACATTTTAAACTTTATATTTTTTTCTACTCAATAAATTATTAGGTCATCCATAAATTACATCACATTTTATGGCAGGGGGAATGGCTCAAGAAAGGGGTATAATTTGTGACACCAGATAAAAATAATATATATATCTTAATATCTAAGAAATAAAACACGAAATTTGTATATACTAATTTCCAAACTGCTATTGATTCAAATAAATTAGCAATTTCTAGGTGGAAAACAAATGACATACCACAAGTTAGGGGGTCTCACAAATGTGATCAGCTGTATTAAGGACAGGGGGAAGGGGGTTGTGACGTAAATTATGGCTGGTGTGTTATATTTTTTTTTTAAGTCTACAATATTTTATATGGCTTAATTTATTTATTTTCATTTATATCAAGTAACTTATGACTCAGTTTGTTAGTAACAATAAAAAGCTTAAATGTCTATGTTAGTATTTAAGTTGCTTCTCCATCCCACTCGAAATGGCGCAACAATGGCGCACGTACACACAATCTAATCTCTTAGAAATCATATTTAGGATGCTGTTGGAGCTACCCCGCCGTCTTTGTATTAAGGAGCCACATCTTTTGCGCATAGTAGCGAAGAAACAATTAACTCGGGCTATCGCGAACATTCCCGACGCGCTACAGAAACGAGGCAGCCCCAGCAGCACTCTTAATGCATCATTGTTAATGAATAGATATACACAATCATGGAATTTTTTTATGGTTTATATATTAATTTTATTACTAACAAAGCTTTGCCACATGTAAACAATCTTACAATATAAAAGGTATACCTTTTTAAATATAAATCATCAACTCATATTAGGCGTGGTTATATTTATTAAAAATTCATGATTATTACTTATATATATATTTTGTTTGTATTTTGGCGAATCTAATAGTGAATTTAAAAATGAAGAAAACACTAATTTTGTTAAGCAACTATTCATATTGAATAACGATTGGTATTTTATACTCAATAAAGCAGTATAGCTTTTAAATCTTAACTTTTTTATTTATAATGTGAAATTTCTTTCTCTTGAAACGAAGAATCAAATTCTTCATTTTTTTTATACACACAACAGGGTGAGCGGGGCGTGTCTAAGCACAAGGTTCCCTCCAACCTTGCGTTTAGACACGCCGTTCCCCATTTTTCTCCGAATACTCGAGGTATTTCGTGCCGAGTGGCTGAACTCGCCACGCTTTGCCTCGACACCAAAGCGAAGAAATGAAAACATTAAATATTTCATTTCCTCGAGTAGGAATCGAACCGACAACCCGAACTAGACTAATTCTTTATATGTTTTCAAATTGAATATTTGTAATTAAATACTTAACAGAAATTTATATATGCATAAATACAATAAAAAAAACTATTAGTTATAGGATAATATCAGCATAAGAATAATATTCATAACCATACTTTTCTTAAAATTAATCAATAATATTGTTGTGAGGCCGTCAAGGCACTTCGGGCGGAAAGTGCGAAACACGAGTGTCTTAACACTAGGATCCCGCTGCCTATCCGCTTAATCCGGGATACAGCTGATAAAAGCGTGAAGCTGATAAAAAAATTATAATATATTTTCAATGAAACAAATATTATATTCTATCTTATTTTTATTTATGGCATTTTTCTGTACATTTAACTGATTGAAGTCTAACGTGCAAAAGCGAATTTCAAATGAGTTGATTTATTTAGAGTATTCTTATATTTAGGTGCTAAAGTACAGGACTTCGGTGCCGTCCACTTAAGTTACGGATATCCATCACAAATTTGACTAGACTTTGACATTATGTACTGTATGAAACGTTAGCCAAGTCGCCTTTGCTAAGAATATTATAGATTAACCCTCAAATATATTTAAAATGCTTTATATTTTTAATATGATTATATGAATTTAAATTGTTGTTATCCGCATATGTAATCTTAACCGTTTGAAATAAAACTATAGAGGTGTACATACCTCGGACGGACCACGGTCACATACAAATATTGGCGTATTTAGGTTTTTTCAGGGTGGCCTAAGATGTGGTATCCAATGAGGCATAATTGACCTCTAAAATACGTTTAGTACCATATAATTTGTTTTTGAGCAATACACTGTGAACATGTAAATTTATCTAAAAGCGTGGTAAAGCCGATACTTCACACTGGTCTTCTTAGTATATATATGTAGAATAAAAATGACAGATTCCATTGTCCGGCCCTTTATCATACAGATTCGGGATTATGTTGACTAGGTACTAACGGGCACGTGTTGTATCTGATTGTAGACGCGTTACATTTAATTTGAAAAACAACAATTTAAAAAAAAACTATATTTTAAATATTAAAAAAATATAAAACGCTGAACTTACGTATATATTGTTTCATGACTAAGTATGTTCAAATAATCTTCATATCTCTTAAAAGATTCTAGTATGTGGATATTCTTATATACGATTGCTTAAGCACAACAGTTAGTTAATTGGTTAATCGAGCTGGAGACAAAATCGTCTTAGTTCTTACCACCAACTGGCCTTTCCCTATATACGCCAATGCATACAAACTGTTAATTTAAATATATATATTTCATTTATTCATAAAAAATCTGTACCACTTCATTTTATATTTTTTTAATAATATGTCTATGTATGTATGCCATGCATTGGTCATATTGTAGAGTCACTAAATTATATACTTATTAAATACATTATGAACACTTAAAATGAAATTGATTTCCTTATTAAAATAATAATGTTACATTAAAGAATTTTTATTTTTTATAATCAAATTAACCCTCCGTTCATTTTTTGTTACACTTTTATTCAAAAAATAGTTCAATATTTACTCCATATCATTTACCTATTTCTTTTGCTGTAGTCTTAAAACGCAGCCATTATTGTTAGCTGGGTGGTTTATTTTTGCAGAAGTGTCAAAAATACAAACACTTGTCCTTTTCTAACAATGTAATGATTAATTTCTAACAAGGACTTGAACCTATTATATCAGTTTACTTATTTATCATTTAGTAATAGTTATTAAAAAGTAAGTATAAATTAAGTAACAGATATTAAAAGTAAATAAAAAATTGTATAATGAAGTGATACAATTTTTTTAAGCAAACAACACTCAATATAATTCACCAATAATGCAAAAATACACATTTCATATAATTTACTGTTAATATGATTATTTTCAATATTGCATCACTATATTTGAAACAAACGCTAGTCATTGCGTAGAACTATCAACAATTAGATATACATAAATAATCTGCAACATTGAAGATATAAATACGGGTATGTAATATATAATATACATATATATACATAATTAGCTGGATGCCAATGTAAATACATTTCCAAAACAAACTACATTTATTATCTAACATATTACATGTCTATCGTAAAATTCATTCACTTATTTAAATGCTTCAACAAGCTTTAACCTCTATTATTGCAATTCTTATAAGATTATTCTAGAAAACGATTGCCGATTTACATATTATTACGTATGAGCATTCGTGAATATCACAGCAGAAAGGCCGACTCAAGAACGTTTACAATGCATTACAATATATGGCGTGTCAAACAAACATGATTGTTATCAGGGATGTCACAGATGAGACGTTTCGGAGAATATTAAATGGGTGTTGGTCTCTGTTATGGATGTTACATTATTTCAGATTATTTGTTAATTCCGGATAATGTCCTTCAGCGATATTTGATGTTGAGAATGTGTTAGAGATTTAAGAGATTTTTTTTTAAGAACCTCTTTGCTATATTTGTTGTTTATAATTTTTGGTAACAAAAAGTTATTAGTAGCTTCTTATATTACAACGTTCAGAGCGCTAGCGTGTAAGTCTTATATAGACGCCACCCATATCCGAAATTATCCGAAATTTGAATTATGGTTTTATTTTGGTTACGATTACGGAACTCCATAACATCCCTGATTATAATAATTATATAACAATTACTAGTCAATAGGTCCATCTAACTTCCTGTCAAGTAAATGATCCCTCATGTGTGGTTTTACCTTGGTTGGTGGGAATTTTGTCAAACAAAAATCGGCGACGAGACAGAATAACTTGCAGAGAATAGGGCAGAGGAGAGCCTGGTGTACAACAGCAGCTATACGGTACCAAGGGCCGTCGAACGGGTCCAGAATTGCAGGACATAACATGTGGTTCAGGTTCACTTGTGCGGGCTACAACAGAATCACAAATATACATACATTTACATATACATTTAAATATATATACATTTACTCGTATACAAATATATATATTTATATACGAGTATTTGTGTGAAAAACATGCCCTACCTATTGTCACGTCAGATTTTTGCTATTTAACATCTAGAAATTATTTAATTAAATAGCAGGTCGAAAATTATGTGTCCATGTTATGGATTAAGATCCAAACCAAGTCAGACTTTCCCTACGCTGTAAAGCCTGAAAGTTCCTATGCACATTGCACATACACCCGACACCTTGATTGATTAATAAATTGTTCTTATTGCTATATTGTATACTAGAGGCCGCCCGCGACTTCGTCCGCGTGGAAACCCTATGATAACGTACTAATATTATCAACATAAGAAATATGGCAACTAAGTATTGCAAAACTCTAATTATAAGTCTAGCTAGTAGTCTAGCGGTAGCTACTGCAGTAAGCTCCTATCGTTAGAAAAAAATGAAGTACTTTTCTTAACAAAAACACGTAATACCTTTAAAATGCAAGA
>DWAN01001202.1:0-18699 GCA_018230445.1 Heliconius hewitsoni
CGCGGGTTCGAGTCCCGCTACGTTCAAATTTTTATACGTTTTCTAATTAAGTAAGTTTAAAACTGTTTATTACGACACAATATACAATATTATATTCTATAGAGGAATTACACGCTCTTTTGATTTTTTTATAATAATACATATATTTTTTAGATACCCCTCTGTACTACGATGGCGGCTCCGTTCTTGTTAGTTTACATATTTTCTTTTGAAAATAAGTAATTGTGGCATAACTCTATAAATTAAATATATGGAATCGAGAACTCTATTTTGATATTGATGTCCTCTGTCCATCACTTTGCTTTGTTAATAATTTTTTCAGCGTAAGCGATATAAAGATTTTTTTGATTTTTTTTTCATACGTAAATCGTCTAATTTTAAAATAATTAACCTAATCGTTGCAGTAGTTTTGGAGACTATTTAATTCTAACAAAGAAACAAAAGATCTAATCTGTTGTCTTTATAATTTTAGTGTATTTATGATACCGATGCACCTTCCCTCCACTATTATTTGATTTTCTTTTGAGAAGATTGATATTGTTAAATTCGTAATATCTTTTGAATGCAATGTCCGAGTTTAATTTTAGCACTAGGTTCCCTCTGCTTGCTGTTCTACTCTGCTGTGTGCGGGATAGAGAGTGATTGTGAGTGAGCTGATTCGATTAGACTTTTAAATCCGTAACCGAAACCAATGTAATATTTTACTTATATCCATAATATCTCCGAGGAATATGTTTACAAACATTAAAAATATTGAAGCTGTCGTGGCGCAGTCGTACAGCATTTGACTGTAAACGTGATGGTTGTGGGTTTAATTACCACTCGGGGGAAAAAATATTTAAATTTTGCCACTATTCGCTCAGGTAACTAGATAAAGCGCGGCGTTAAGCTCTGCTACTTAACACGCAATATCTTGAGTTTCTCCCTGTGTATAAATCTACTATATGCAAGATAGAGCGTGAATCTAAAAATTAAATAAAATATATAAATCGAACTGGTGACCTTCCGTGAAAAAACAGGCTATGTCTTTATAAGTACATACATTGCTTAACAATCACAGGTCGTAAAATGTAATTAAGTATTGCTCAAATCGCTAAGTCGTCGGTTAATTGAGCGAATTGTGGCTTAAAAATTTACATGTAAATATGGTATGTATGTTTGTTTGTATGTATATTAATTGTTTAATTAGTTTTGTAGTGGGTATGAATATAAATATATTGAAAAATAGGCCAGTCGTGGCGCAGGGGCACAAAGTGTGTCTGTAAAATCTACTGGTTGTGGGTTCGATCCCCACTCGAGGAAATGAAATATTTATTTACATTTCTTCGCTCTGGTGTCGAGGCAAAGAGCGGTGTGGAGTTCCCCCACTCAATGCATATTGAGTAGCGGAATGCCTCCAGAACTCGGCAGAAAGTGCGGAACGGAGTGTCTTAATACTAGGTTCCCTCTGCCTACTCTGCTGTGTGCGGGATACAGCGTGAAGCTGAAAAATAGTGTATTGTCCACAACCGTGGGCTACAACATTTAAGTGGACTAAATATATAAAAGTAATTAAGTAGAAATTTACAAAATGCTTCAACTTCACGTTTCTTTTTAGTTTCCACTGCCAATTTCGGCCTAAATTTCAAAACATTATGTGGTGAAGAGTAAGAGAAATAAAAACAACTCTTTCCCCGCAATGGTGCCAACAAGATATTTTCTTTTAATATCACGATGTATCCCGCATATAGCAGGGTATAAAGAGAGAATCTAGAAACTCAGTGTTAAGACACTCCACTCTATAAAGACATTTCCATTCCCCACTTTCCTATGAAATTTCGTGGTTTAATCAATTTTTGTAGTGGATATGAATAATAATCGCTAATATATATTGAATAATAGCTGAATAATAATTAACGTTTTTATAGCACATAGCGAGGTGGGCAGAGGAAACCATTGCGTGTTGAGTGGCGGAACTCCACGCCGCACTTTGTTTCAGTATCAGAACAAGATGATGAAAATATTAAAAATTTCGTTTTTCAAATGGGAATTGAACCCAGAACCGTCTCTTTTATGCTGCCGCACGCTTGCGCCCCTGCGCCTCGACGGCCTCTAATAACTTAATAGGTAATAATCAAACTACGTACATACATAATGACAATGGATCTACATATACATAAAAAGACGATTAGTGACGTGGATCAAACGTCTTTAATGGAAAACCCCCCGTCATTAGGCGATGAGGCCGTCGTGGCACAGTAAATGTGTAACTGTAAATGCGACGGTTGTGGATTCGATTTCCTCGCTCTGGTAATGTAAAGCACGCAATTGTATCCCGTATATATCAGGATAAGAAGAAAGAACTTAATGAGAAAATATTCTATTTCGACACAGCGACGGGCAGGAACTCAATGCCGTGTTTATTATATTACAAAATAAATATCGTTTACACGAGTGGACATTGAACCTACAACCGTTGCATTTACAGTCAGACACTTTGCCGCTGCCTTATAACAGATTCATTCAATATATATATTAAATAATTTTAACCACATAAGGATTTCATACTAGATTTTTTTGTCGTATTTCGCAGCAGAGTAGGCAGAGAAAAGCTAGTGTCAAGGTAGGTAGGTTCCGAACAAACCGCCCAATTTTAGTAACATTGCGTATTGAATGGCAGAACTCAACGCCGTGGTTTGTCAATTTACCAGATAAATTCCCTCGAGTAGAAATCGAACCTACATTCGCAACAGTTAGCAGCTGTGCCGCTGTACCACGACGGCTACGTATTAATACTTTCTGTTATTCAATCATAGTATAATTGCATTAAAATAATTTACCATAAAGGTATTTCCCCTATAAATAAGTCAATTGCGACGTTGAGTTCCGCTACCTAACACGCAATATATTTTTTTTTATTCAGCTTCACGATGTAACCCGCCTATTGCAGGTTAAGCAGAGAGAACCTAGCGAGAAAATACTCTTAACTCTTTAATTAATCGAAAAAAATAAATAAATCTCCTTACTATATTATTTAATACATCAATGCGCTATGTTTCTCATAAAAAAGAATATAATTCAAGTAAACCTATATTGTATAGCTAGTCTTAAGCGTCAGTCATATCGTATTAAGTATGCCAAAGTATCACTTATTAGTTCAGGTCATTCTGCCTCCAGACACTGTACGTTGCGGACGAATAAAATTATAATTATTATTATTATAGAAAAAATACATAATATAATCATTGTAATCAAATATTTTATATTATAATCATAATCATAAAGATTATAGTGAAATAGTGTTGATTTCTTTTATAATTTTTGTATGTGTTTTGTGATATAGTTATTTTGAGGGTAAGTATGTAATATTATTATTATTTTTTTTTATATATATTTTTAAATTTTTGTAACGTGGAAATATTTATAAAAAAATCTTGTTAAATATGTAAAGCGTTCAAAATTTATAGATACCATTTGGATGATACCAGCATATTATTACTTCTAAATATTAAAACACCTCCTTTCTTACAAGCAATACATTCCGTATATATTTTTTATTATTTTTAAAATTATATATAATTATATTTACGAGATTATTTATTTATTAATTATAAATAAATAATCTCGTAAATATACATACTTTCAATTATTACATTACATTTTATACTTTTGAAAGTTACTTTTAATTAACATGCTAATTATATTACCCGTAACCGTAATAGTCGTTACATATATATATATATATATATATATATATATATATATATATATATATATATATATCAACTTGAAGTGTTTGTTAATATTTTTTTGTGTTAGTTATAGGTATAGTTTTTGTAATAGTTTACAATTTATCTACATATTTTTTCTAAATATCATAAAGTAAAATTATTAATATAATTATTTTATTGGTTTATTATACATATTTTAATTAATTTATTTTAATGACGGCATATAAAAAAATTTAAGCTTAACTTTCAAATAATGTGTTTTTTTTTGTTTTGGTATACCATTTAAAGGCATGCGAATGCATTCACGTTGATTGAGATATGTTACGAAATTTCATATCGAGTGAGTTGGGGATGGTGTGATCAGTTCCAAAATTAAACATAGAAAAAACATAATAATTATTACTGGCATTTATAAAGAGTAACAGTAAGAGAAAAAGTTTACATGTCGACTCAGTTTCAAAAAATATCTATCTAAGTACGGATTTCATTCAGAAACCTAAAACAATGTAGCTTTAGGTGTTTCCGAGTTTTAATTTTGCTAAAAACCACCAAACTAGCATTTCGTCTACTACAGCGGGAAATGAAACGAAATTATATGTAATCATTCCTCTAAATCTGACCTCACGTGCCATGGCGGTCTCAAATATTAAAATGAAGAAGAAAAATGCAAAAGAAAATAATATTATCACCTTTCCTATAAAATATAATTGAAAGAAATTAATTTAAAGTGTCCTATTAGCCTCGTTCTACCCATCGGCGATGGTCTCAAGGCGGGTCAGTTTATTGCGTAAAAAACACGTTACAATATTTTAGTCATGACTTAACAATAAGTTGGGCCACCGGTAGAAATACCCATATATGTTGTTGCCCTTGATTTTGGTCTGTTAGCGCATTAAAGCTTAGATTTCAATTTAAATACGGTTCATCGTGTGATAGAAAAAAATCTGTTATGATATAAATAAATATCTGTTCGTTTCGGAGATTAAGCGAGTTGAATGATGAACTTTATGTAGGTAAAAAAAAACCAGTCAGTCAGTCCGGCACACATCAGGGTAGGCAGAGGAAATCTAGTGTTAAGACACTGCGTTCCCCAGTTTCTGCCGAGATCTGCAGGCATTGTGTGTTGAGTGGCGGTACTCAACGCCGCGCTTTTCTTTGACACCAGAGCGAAGAAATGAAAATATAAATGTAAATAAATATTTGATTGCCTCGAGTGGGAATCTAACCCAAAACTAGTCGATTTTACAGTCACACTTTGTGCCCCGACTGGCCTCAATTTTTGTAATTGTCAAGTCGAATTTTTCAAATTTATGTAAGTGATATAGAAATATATTACACATAGTAGCAGATGCAGAGGGAACATAGGAGACTAGTGTTAACACAATCTGGAGGCATTGCATTTTATATATATCTATAAAATATGTTTATTATACTACTAAATATACTCTACATATAATAAAATTGTAACTGATCGGTCTATAGATAGAAGATGAAGGAAGGCATTATCAATATAATACAATCCAAAACAATTATTTTTTTCTTTTTTGTCTGTTTTTCGGTTTATCTATGCATTTGTACTCGTTAATCTCAGAAACGGCTTAATTAATTTTAATGCAGAATTCACTATTATATTTTGACAAACTCTCTCTCTATTGAGCGTTTTCTTTTATTTAAATCGATAAAAAAAATGTATCAATATAAATAAAAAGTATTTTGTTCGACAAAAATTTCTTCAAAATAATGGTTTTGTTGAATTGGCTAAAATTTTTTTGATTCCAATGTATGAATATTGTCTTTAAAATGATAATGTTATTAAAGACAATTCAGATTTGTAAGCAAATAATTCTGTAGTTCGAGTATGTTATAGCGCTAGTAATATAAATCAATAAAGTTATCGTGGAACCGTGTCTCCAGATACGATGACCGTAGGTTCAATCTTCACTCGGAGACACGATTTGATTTTACACTAGCTTCGACCTATTGTTTCCCCACCATGTTCACATGGAAATAAATAAGGCGTTCTTGAGATTAGTGCGTTAAACCACACAAATTATTTAGTTCTATATTATTAGTATAGATAAATATATAAATAGATAGAAAGATTACTGTAATTTCTCCGAATGTAATACAAATCTAGGTTAATTCATAACCGGATGACCTTAGCCGCGTCACGTGTAAAAACATACACGTATAACTATCTAACAAAGCGCGATTGATTGCGAAAATTTGAAATTTGCTGTTTTAAGCAAATCTAGCTGCCCTCAAGCCTCTAGGCTTAGATGACCTTGTTGACGTGCTGAGGTCGTGGGTTCGATTCCATTATGTATCTTTTATATTGATATTATTTATTCCTGGAGACAATAGCGTTATTTGTTACACGATTGTTATTTGTTACGCGTTATTTTACACGATAAAATTTTACGGAATTAAGGCTGTTTAAATTTTATGCTTGATATATATCATTGTTTTATTGTGTTAGACAATGAAATTTTTAATTTGCAGGCTAGTCGTGTTGCAGCGTGTAGCAGCAGGCTATTTGGTTATTTTTTAATACAAACATTATTACGTTAAAGAGATAATGCGGTGTTGTGCTACGTTATTGCATTTGGGTAAAAAACAGGAGAGCGTTGTGTCTAAGCACTAGGTGTTCTGTGCTATAAGCAAAATAACCTATCTATAAAAATATAAACATCTCATCGTAGTGACGCAGCGGCACAGCTACTAACTGTAAACGCGACGGGTGTGGATTCTATTACCACTGAAATTAATTATTTTCATTTCTTCGCTCTGGTAGCTAGAAAATGCGTGGAGTTAAGTTACGCAATTTCTCGAAATAGTCGAAATACGGGGAATGGAGTAGGGATCTTAAAACAAGATTGTCTCTGGCCTACCCTGCTATATGAGGGTTGCAGCGTGAAGCTGACAAATATTTTTGGTAACTTTTTTATATGTACCTAAGCCGCATACGGGAAATGAACTTCGGACTTTAACTACTTTAAAACTTTGTATCCCGCACACAGCCGGGCAGGCAGATGGAGCCTAGTGTTAAGACACTCCGTTCCCCAATTTCTGTCGAATTCTGGAGGTATTGTGTGTTGACGCCGCGCTTTGCCTCGACACCAGAGCGAAGAAACGGAAATATAAATGGGAATATAATGGAGATCGAACCCACAACTAGTCGGTTTTACAGTCACATTCTGTGCTCCTGCGCCACGACTGGCCTCTAATTAGACGTTAATGGATAATCATATTAATTATTTAAGTAAATAATAAAGCAACTAATGGACGTGACAATTTTTGTTTACTGTGAAAATATTCACTTAAGATAAAGTGATACTTATAGTTAAGTGGTAATACATTTTTATATGTATAGATAGTATTCATACACTTAATACACTCTGGTGTTCATTTTTAGCTCTTTTAAGTTACAATGAAACGCGAAATATAAAAATAATTTATAAAAAAATATGAATCCGTGAAACGCGGTGGGTCTGGATTGGATTTCCACTTGAGGATAACTTCATTCATTTCCTTGCTCTGGTAACAATAGGTACAAAGCGCGGAGTTGAGGTCCGCCACTGAAACAAACACGTCAAGGAACGAAGTGTCTCATTATTTTCATTTTCAAAATATTTTAAACCTAATTTTAATTTAATTTTAAATTATGCCTGCGTTAAGAATAGTTAACAAATTTTATTATATTTAAATATTAATTAAAATCATTAAAAATATAAAGATTTTACCTAGCAGCGGCGACGTTATGCGTAAAATTCTAGAAAAATCTTCCAATTTGAAGTCAACGCACGTTTGGACAGACGAACAAACACTCAATGTAAATATACACATTGGATTTACTTACACTGTCATGGTCACGATATATAATACTTCTTGATTTAACATAGTGATGCGGATTGTATCATATTGTGTTTTTTTAGCTTCGCGCTGTATCTCGTATATAGCAGGATAGGTAGAGGGAACCTAACGTTAAGATACTTTGTTTTTCACGCACTGGTATTGCAAGTTGAATGGCGGAACCAAAGTGAGGAAATTTAATAATTAATTCCTCCCAGTGGGAATCAACCCACAACCTCTAACAGTCCGACGCTGTTCTATCTGCCACTGTGACAGGACGGCCTCATACGGCGGGGGCCACTCAATACGCAATGCAAAATAGGGAACGGAAGTGTCTTAATAACACTGGGTTCTCAGGTTCCCTCTGCCTACCCTGCTATGTGTGACGGCGTTTAGTTAATTAAAAAAAAGCACGAACACTGAATCGTTGAATGGTTAATACGTTTTGTAAGTAAACCTTTATAGTTTGTGTTAAAATTTAATTGAAACCTACAGCCTTTTACATATTATTATGTAAAAGGCTGTAGGTTTCAATTAAATTTTGAAAAATTTGTTTTTTTTTCGCTAGCTACATAAAGTGCCGTGTTTGGTTTCGTCGCCGTTTACCCAACGGGATTTGATATAGCGCCGGCTAACGACCATCCAAGACTTGGATAGGTTTCTTTCCAAATTTTTAATCAAGATTACTCTTTTTAATCGAAGCCGCTACTTTCGTAATACATGACAGTGACATGTAACCCGCTATTACATACAAAATTGGGCAACGAACTGGTATTTTTGATGAATTAACGAATTTAGTTACTACATATTAAACATATGTGTGTCAAGATCAGAATTAATATTAAAAGTTTTGCACAATATTTCTCGTTTTAAATTTTAAAAAAGCAGTTTCACGCTGTATCCCGCATATGGCAGGATAGCCAGAGAAAAATTATCTTACATATCTTACTATTTTATGTTGTATTTGTATGAAAAACAAGATTTTACCTGCGACTTCTCTCACATAGTTAAATAACTAAGAAATGTGACAGTATTTTGTGTGTAAGTGTGTGCAATAAACATACAACGAAACAATTAACATGATATACCTAATCGAACTTATAGCCTTTTCGTTAAACGGACTTTGCAAAACAAAAATATTTATTTATCTCATACCAATACTTCCTGAGATTAAAGTGCTGAAACAAATAAACTCTTCATCTTTATAATATTAATATAGTATAGTATAGTTAACGAAGGGACTAA
Source organism: Heliconius hewitsoni (assembly GCA_018230445.1). NCBI lineage: Eukaryota > Metazoa > Arthropoda > Insecta > Lepidoptera > Nymphalidae > Heliconius > Heliconius hewitsoni. The sequence goes on from DWAN01001202.1 coordinate 8,808, forward strand.
AATTTTTTTATCAAAAAATATGTTAATACCTACTAAAAATACATGATTTTGAACCTACAAAAGTAGGTTCAAAATCATTCAATCTGTAAAAAAAATCTAAACTACGCCATAATGATTTTTCATACTGGAATGCTCTCTAAATGGACGAAAATTTAAGAAAAGAGTGAGTAATGTGTATCACATCGCTAGTGAGTTTCTCCTCTTGAAATGAAGCACAACATTCTAGTAAACTATAACACGTGACTAACAAAATGAAATATATTAGTAGCACATTAAAATATGTTTTATTAATGTTTAATGTGTTATTAATTATTTTTGTAATTATTTTCTGTATCCTTCATAAAGCAAGGTAGGCAGAGGGAACCTAATGTTAAGACACTCCGTTTCCCACTTTTCGATGCGTTGCTGCGCTTTTCCGTGTTAACAACGAAAAAAATACTCATAAATTATTATTCATTCCTCCGAGTGTGAATTGAACCTACTGTCACACACTTGTACCATTGCGCCACGACGGCCTCGTATATTATTTATATTTTACAATAATTAATCAGTTGACCCTTCAAATTATTTTTTATTGAAGAATGACCTACATAACTTGTGAAGTTATTGAAATGTAAGCTGAATTAAATTGTTTGTACAAAGGTACTAAATTAAATTTATAAGAATCGATAGAGAATGAGATATGGCATTCATACAACAATTTCTTTTAGCTTCTCTTTATAACAAATAGCAGAGTAGGCAGACGGAACCTTTGAACCTTTGTTCCCATTAAGACACTTCCTTTACCCACTTTCCGCCGAATCTTGAAGGCGTGCTGAGAGGCGGAACTCTACGCCGAGCTTTGAATCGTTACCAGAGCGAGAAAATTAATGTTAGAAAGTTTAATTAAAGTGTTTTTAATTAAATTAAAATATAGCGGAACACTAACTGGCGGCGTTAAGTTTCGCCACCCAATGTCGTATCGACTGGACGATGCTTGGAAAATCGATTATTTTAACACTAGGTTCACTCTATCTAAACTATTATATCGAAGTTACAGCGTGAAAATCCTTCCTCCTGCATATAGTAGAGTTGGCTGACAAAACTTAGTGTTAAGTAATCAGTCAAAAATCACGTGGCGGAACATCACCTGGCTTACTATGAAATAAAAAAAATAACATTAAATATAACTCCCGCGAGTATGAATTGAACCTGCAGCCCTCACGTTTACAGTCAAATACTGTTTATTTGGGCCGCGATCAAGTTATGTAGATACTAGCGACCCACTCCCGGCGTCGCCCGCATTCCACCTATAATACTTTTATGGACTTATGATACGACGCCACCGGTGGCAAGGGCGCCCCCGTGTGACTCGGCGTGCGGTCGTAATCAGAGCGTTGAATTATTTTATTATACATTTTCTCGAAAAGTATACATCCAAATTACATGTTATAAAAGACAAAGATTATCATCATAAAATTTCCTTGATGATGAAATAACTTTGGTCATAAGTTTCAATATACATGAAATGAAATAAAAATCAATTATATATGACCTTACTATTTTCAATTATTTTTTGTTACAAAATGCCTTATTGTCACTAGTTTATAAGAGATAGATTATATTATATATTATGGTATCGAATTAGAACTAATAAAATTAAAGCAATTCGATGGCGTTCCTTATTATTGTTATTTCTTTATTTAACTGATATAGGCTATATAACATTACGGTGTAAGGCTAACCAAGACTTACACCGTAATGTTATATAGCCTATATCCCTATTTAAGAATGCAGCTTTCATACAAAATAATCAGAAAGTAAATCGGACCAGTAGATCCAGAGATCTTAGCTTTAAACAATCAAACAGACTCTTCCGCTTTCTTATATCACTATAAATTATTTTTTTTACCTCCCCTAGCCGAGCAGAGGGAACTTACAATTAAGACACTCCGTTCGCGCCCAATTTTAGATGTGTTGAGTGGCGGAACTTAACGCTGCGCTGTTCTTCTATATGGCATAGATCAACTTATATATTTTGAAGCAGTCATAATCGAACTTGTATTACTACAATTTTATTAACATAGAAGTACAATGGTACTAGCAACAGTAAATAACTATTATGGCAAATTCCCACGCCCTACTACTACTACCGTTTTGTAAGCAATGCTAAGGAAAAAACATGACTATATGAATGTAAATCTATGTAGGTAAAGACTACTATACTAATATTATAAAGCTGAACGGTTTGTCTGGCTGAACGCGCTGATCTCAGTAACTGCTGGTTCGAATTGAAAACTATTTTTTGTTGTCAATTTATTTAGAAACGCTTAATATAGCCTTCCTAAGTAAATTGGTAACAGAATATCGTTTTCATTTAGGAAATTTATCAAACTTACCTAGGGTATTGAGAAAGGTTGATTTAGGCTGAAGAGTTTGATTGGTTGAATAATCTAATCTCCTAAACTATTGGTACAAATATATATACATTTTTTTATTGGATAGTCCATTTATCGAGGAAGCCTATGTGGGAATATAACAACTATTAACTATTAACATAACGTTTATCGTTACTATGTAACTGCACCTGCGGTCAAAGCTATTTCCGGAATTTAGAATGTCTTGAGTCATAAACAATTCTTCGCATTTCCATTGATAATTGAGGAGTCGAAGCCGCCGGCAAAAAATTAAATTTTTTATTGTATCACTGACTAGTGAGGCAGGCCGGTCGTAGCGCAGACGCACAAAGTGTGACTGTAATATCGACTGGTTGTTGGCTCGATCCCTGCTCGAGGAAGTGAAATATTATTTACATTTATACTTTCATTTCTTCGCTCTGGTGTCGAGGCAAAGCGCGGCGTTGAGTTACGCCACTCAGCACGCATTGCCTCCAGAATTCGGCGGAAATTGAGGAACGGAGTGTCTTAACCCTGATGTGTGCGGGATACAGCGTGAAGCGGATTTATTTTTATTTTACTTACTAGTGTTTTCAAATTTTGTTGGAAGGATACAATTGCTAATATAAAGGAACAGCGTCACTATCGTGCTTTAAAAGATAAAAATTGTCATAAAGTAACATCACTCAACAGTTAAAGTTTCGAATTGGGGCAAAAAGTAGAGAACGTAGTGTCTTGACACTAGGTACTCTCAGCCATGTGGATAAATAATTGAATATCTTTATTAATATGACATCATTTTAACATATTTTGATGAAATATACGAATATTATATCATACTTTTTTAGCATCACATTGTATCATACACATAGCAGGGTAAGCAGAGGGAACCTCGCAATCTATTGACGTAAGACACTCCGTTTCCATTAAGACACATCCGTATCCTACATTCCGGCGTATTCTTAAGGCATCACGTGTTGAATGGCCACTAGATCGAAGAGATGAAAATATTTAATATTTAATTTCGTCGAGTGTGAATGAATAATACTTTTTTATTGAAATTTGAATCTGCGCTTGCTTCTATTATACATTTAACGATTCAGTAAACTAAGCGTACCTACATATATATTTATTCATATTCCATTGCGAATTCATTAATTGTCACATAGTTTTATACTTAACACTTCTATAAGAAGACTATTATAAAGTATTACCACATAAAAATGTTGTTACTTAGTATCTATATTATTTATTGAATATTATAAAATTGGAGATTTGGTTTGGTTGAACACGCTTATCTCAGGAACTATTGATTCGAATTGTAATAAAATAGTCCATTTATCGTCCGTTTTTTATATATTATGAGTAAAATATTATTTGTATTTGAACATATTTAAAGTGGTGTCCCACATTGTCTTTTTCAGCTTCACGCTGTATCCCACACAGAGCAGGGGTAGGCAGAGGAAAACTAGTGTTAAGACACTCTTTTCTTTTCTTTCCGCTGAATTATGGATGCATTGCGTGTTGAGTGGCGGAACTCAACACAGCGAAGAAAATGAAAAAAAAAATTTAATAAATATTTAATTACCTCGAATGGGGCTCGAACCCACAACCAGTCGATTTTACAGTCACATTTTGTGCCCCTTGCGCCATAACTGGCGACAATAAAAAAGTTATATAAATTGAAAGCACTTAGTTCGACCAATTTGCTAAATTCTATTTTAATATTTTATACAACTGTTTTATTGAGTTATGTTTATTCGCGTTCATCAGAACCTATAAGGTATTTCCCAATCCCAATCCTGAAATTCGCGCAGAATCCTCGGTGGGCGAGTCCGACTCGCGCTTGGCCAGTTTTTTCTTAAATAAAAATTATTATATATTTCAAGCGCACGGGTACACAAATAAATATTGAAAGCCTACCATGGCACAGTGTAACGGATTGTGGGTTCCATTTCCAAGGAAGTTGGAGGGAGGGTTTCGGGGGAAGTTCTGAGTTTAAAATATATATTTATTTCTCCACTCTTATTGGTCAAAGCAGGGCCTTAACAGACAATATCTTGATTGCTTAATGGAGAACGGAGTGTCCTAACATTAGGTTCATTAGATTTTTATTTCCTATGCGGGATGCAGTGTAATAATGACGTCTATAATAATAAGGCTTTGCATCTCAGCTGCCATACCTCATTCTTTGTTTACTTAGATATATATACACATATATACAACAGTATGTTGTCATGTATCAAGGGTGTTGTTCTCATAAAACGTGCTTCACATGTCAATATGATTTTATAAATCATAGATAAGAAAAATTATTTATTCCTTTAATCTTTACGAGTTAGAGGAAAAGTTTAAATTCTACATGTGGAGAAAAAGTCTCGTGTCACTTTTATTTATCTATATACATATATAATATAGAATCCAAGATAATAATATAGAATCCAAAAGAACTATTTTTAATTTATTCTTTTTTTGTGTGTTTGTAGTTTTGTCGTCAATAGTCGTATAGATTCGACTGAAACTTTAATTTTCAATATAATGATCTCTTAAAAATGATAATGTTGTTAGAATACAAAAGTAATTAGGATAAATAAATAAATAATATAGTAGTATATGCGCGCGAAGCCGCGAGCCAGTCGCTAGTATGTTTATAAAACTCTTCCGGTATTGATCTTACCCAATTGAGGAAATAAAAATATAAAATATTTCGTTTCCTCGTGTAGGAATTGAACTCACAATCTGTCACGTTTACGCACGCGCTTATGCCTTTGCGCCATGAGTTAACTTAATAGTACCTAATAGTTTTTCTAATAATATTTCATTTAAGGCTTGTTTAGTACATTTTGAATATAAATTATTAATTTCATAGAGTCACTGAGTATTTAGTGACTAAATATAGTGACTTGTCACTGTCTCTCTTTATTTACTACATAACGATGTGCAGATGTTAAAATAAACATTAAAAAAACCTATTCATTGTTAATGACGCAACTTTTAATAGTTATCTAACGTAATACCTCTCTTGTTTGCATAAATAAACAATTTAAACGTACATACATACATATATATATATATATATATATTATATTATTATATATAAATAGACGATTACTTGTAGTCGGTGTTGGTCAGTTAGCAATACAAAACGCGACGTAACGTTCTGTCACCTAATGTCCTAAAGAATGTGCGAACGGTGGAAACGGAGTGTCTTAACACTGTGTTTCCTCTTCTTGAAGTAAAGCGTGAAATTAAAAAAATACATAATGGCGTAGTTTCTATATGTTGGGTTGAATTGTGGGTTAAAATATAATTTGGCAGTTTGAAATTTAAATCCAATAAAAACAAAAACCCCGACTGCAGAAAACTAAAAAGAAAATAAACAAGCCCACTAGTTTATTGGGATTAACAGTCGGGACCTCTTTAAATTATGCGGGGTGCCTGGTAAAGATTTTATTGATTGAAGAATTACTTAAAGGTCCCGACTGTTAATCCTAATAAACTCTTGAGCTTTTTTTATATTCTTTTTAGTTTTCTGCAGTCGGGGTTTTTTTTAGAAATATTTTTTTTATTTTTCACTTTTTTATGGATTTATTATGTTAATGATAATCATGATATACCTTTTTGAAATCCTCGTATTGAACTCTTGAATTTGATACCCATATTGTGGTATTCGAAACGAAAATATTTTTTTTCACTATTGTCCAATGTATTTTTTCTTTAAGCGTCACCTATCTAAGAACACTTGGGCGGCTAATAGAGATCTAACGATACCTCAAATATGTAAATCCGTTCAGTGATTCTGGAGATATGAGGTAATAAAGAATATTATATTCATACATACATACAAGATACGCGCGAAAAACAACCCTTCCTTAGCAGTCGGGAATTAAATTACATTTATACATGTATATTATAATAGCTGACAGTAAATGCAACGGTTTTGGGTTCGATTCCCTCTCGGTGGAGTCAATTATTTTAAATTTCCCGTCTGGTGAAAGTAGCTAGCTGTGTAGCAAAGCGTGGTACTAAGTTGGCTTTGGACTAACCCACAATTCCTACGGACTGTTTAATGACTAGGTTTTTTTACTTGTTACATGCGGAATACAGCGGGATAAAAAGTTGTATGATAGATTTTTTTTGTTAGATTTATGCACACATTAGGGAAGGTAGAAGGAACCTGGGTACCTATTGTAAAGATGCTCCGTTCCCCATAATATACTTACGTTTCCCACTTTGAGTCGATTTTTTTAGGCATAGTGTGCTGAGTGGCGAACAAAGTCAAAGGTACGGTTTGCCTCCTTATCAGAGTGAGGAAATTAACATATCAAACATTTCATTCCCCCAATGTGGGAATTGAATCCTCAACCGTAGTGTTTCAGCTTTTGACAGCTAGTACGATACATAAAATTTAAAATATCCGCTTAAAAACCTGCTTAATTAGGATATTAAATGAATATAAAAACTTAATTATATTTGTCATTAAATATAGTTTTGTTTCTTTCATCATCTTTCATTGTTTTTGATTAATGATACAAGTTATTTAGTAATTGAAACAATATAAAACAACGTATATTCTTTATAATATTAATTTATACCTACTATCTATACTAGTATTATAAAACTGAAGTATGTTTTAATTGAACGCATTAATCTCAGAAACTACTAGTTTCAATTGAAAGATTTTTTTTTTGTTAAATAGTCTACTTATCAAAGGAGGTTTATTTATTTATTATTATATGATGTAAATTATTTCGAAATAACAAATCAATCGTATCGTAATCGTACGTGAGCACTTGAATGTGTCATATGTCACTGTCAGGTTCACTTCCTCTTGACTTTCGGTGGCGATGCCACAGGTCAAAAACTGTTCTTGTCGTCAAGTTAAAAAAATCTTGTCATCAACGTCAAAATTAAATGCTAATTTGTGCAAATAATCAGTATCTATTAACATTTTTAACCTTTTATTTGTTGCTTCTTAATTAAACAATTTTTGTTCTTTATTAAATGACTTTTAAAAATAGAGGCCATCTTGGCGCAGTCGGAATTCGCCTGAGTTAAGCGTGTTGGTTGTGTGGGTTTGATCATCGGGATAATGAATTATAATAATTTCCTATAAAACAATCCGTTGAGTTCCGCCGTTGAACTGCAAACTACACACCCCATCAGCTTATCGATTTGGGGATAATATACAACTCCATCTTGAGGTAGCCCTTCGACAATTGACGCACCTTTATTTTCTGACAGCTTATGCAGCTTACCTTGATTTTTTTCGTTCACGCTGGCGCAAATAAAATCGTGCAAGGTGACGTCAGAACATGAGCTGATCCATAGGACTATCATTACACGTTACACGTAAACGCCAGGCATTAGAAACAGCCACATCTATCATATTAAATGTAAATAATATCCACCTCCACTTTTTTCCGTCAACAACAATGCTATATAATTGACAGTCATACAGACAGACAGACAGAGCTTGGAGAAAACGTGGTATGGCTACGTCTTTCTTCTCCTTTTTCTCTCTCTCTCTTTTCATTGCACACCGGCGTTGGACAGGTCCGGGAGGATTAAATTTTCCATCTAACCAGTAATGTTTCACCTTTATCATCAAATCTGTAATCGTAAGTGGCACGATCTAACTTTTTCATGTCCTTTATGCATTTCAAGGAGCATTTTTTCGTCCTATTTTCTCGTACGGTTCCCGCAGCACTAGGCTAGGCTTTGAAAGTATCAGATTTTCGACAGTTAAAATCAAATGCGTAACAATATCCGGTCAAACTAGCTGCTACCCAATCTTTGTGTCCAGAACGAACTGGTTTGCGGAGAATAAAATGTTTGCCGGGATGGTGGCCATAATATTTCACGCTTGATTCATCAACAGAGATATGAACGACTGATTAATCGAAAGAGATGAACACTTAAAGAATTCTGGAGTTTATGCCAAGAAATATAGCTGTACTCAAATGAATACGGTGACTTATAATGGGTTAATAGAATATTTATTATTAAGTCCATTCGTGGCGTAGTGGCACAAAGTGTGACTGTAAACGCGACTGGTTGTGGGTTCGACCCCCACTTGAGAGGAAACGGAGTGTCTTAACACCAGATTCCCTATGCCAACCCTGCTGTGTGCAAGATATAGCGTAAAGCTGATTTGATTTGATATAATTAAACATTATCGCCTAACTGAGCGAGCAAATAAAACAGTGAGAATACAATAAATAAATAGTCCCACGAGTAGGAATTGAACCCATAACTACCGGATATAAGGCACTGTTCAATTACATCATATATTTCGTCATTTCTCATATTAATATTTGTAAACTAAGCGACAAAGTAATATAATATAAATTGCTACATAGTATATCCGTTATTGGTAATATAAATAAACATAAATAAACATAAAAGTCTTGTAAACTTGTGTGAAATTCAAATAAAATACATAATCTATAGTTGTATACGAATATTAGGAATAAAGTAATATACGAAATTTGTTTGGTTCAACGCCTTAATCTTGGGAACTTTTGACTGGAACTGAAAAAATTTTTTGATGTTATTTCAGTCCAGTTCATTGATAAAGGATGGTTAGGCCACGAACAACAAGAGCGAAGTAGTAATGAAAAAATCGGCAGTAATAAATTATACTTATTGATTTATTTTCTTTATTTATATTGTAAGTTTTCATTTTGCGCCAAATTCCATGACCACGGAAAGTTTCCTATAGGTTTAGATGATGCGTTGACTTAGAAGCTTGATTGCTTCTGGGCCCTAAAGGACCATAGATATGGATATTTGATGCTAATTTTAGCTGGATACCTTCACGTGATCTTAAGATAAATGATCCTCACTATAAGGGTTCCGTATTTTTCCTTTTGAAGTACGGAACCCTATTGCAAATATCGAAAATTGGGTCTTAACATGGGGTTAACAGAGTGAAAAAATGACAATAATTTATTCCCACGAATTGGCATCGAACTCAAAAACATCACGTTTACAGTCTGAAGCTGCGCCGCTACGCCACGACGTTATATCGAATCCACAATAACTTCAATAGTTTAACTAAAAGCTATATAATCATATAATACGCCATATAATCAAATAATAATATAATCTTTGTAATGTGAATGTGGAAATTTAGGAAAGAAATGCCAAGGTTTTTGTTCTTACAACATTTTTAATACGCATGTAGTAAGTTTGGCCTTGGTATTTATATTTTGGTTAGATTGGCTTTAATAATGAAGGCAGGGGTAGCAGATTCAGCTCCCATCCTGTACAAAAGTAGATTATGCGCTTAATTTATTCAACGTTGATAAACTGATGAATGAGTTCATTATTGAAATGATGAACTCATTCATCAGTTTTACATTCCAAATACAATCAGAATTTACATTTCAAATACATTTACTTTTTATTGCAACTATTTAAGCTAGTCTCGATAAATATACCCACTTTATTTTTTATACGGCCGAATTCTGGAGGCATTGCATGTTGAGTGGCAGAACTCAACGCCGCGCTTT